>VZSC01017095.1:1317838-1411504 GCA_013398225.1 Steatornis caripensis
TTTTTTTTTTTTTTTTTTTTTTGATGTTAGGCAGAATCATAATTCTACTTTGAAAAGATATAAACTGTGAAGTGGCAATTAACTGTCTTCAATAAGTACATTTTAAGCAGAAGAAAATTAACTGTTTTATTGCTGAGCGTGTCTGGGGAAAACCATGGTTGTTTATTAATAAAATTTCAGTGTATGGTTGGTCCTATGCAACCAAAAATCCCGAGTCAGACACCAAATATCAAGAGGCTTAAAAAAGAAAAATAAAAACATCACATTCATTCTGAAACAGTGAATTTGAAACTCTTTCTTTGCTATGATTTTAGAGACTTTAGGCTTAAATTACAGTTAAAATTACAGTTAAATTTTGAGTTTTCCTCCCTCTGGTTGAGGCAGCTAAGAACACGGGCCTTATTCCCAGCACAAAATTTGTTTTCTGTCCCCAGGGTTAGACACAGTACGTGTGTAATTAGCAGCCAGCTGTGTCTGAAAAGTGAGGTCCTACTGTAAAGTAAGGCTTGCTAGCGCTGGCAGAGCTGGGAGCTGGAGCAGCCCTTCTGGAAGGCACTGCTCTAGTCCAAGTACCACCGGCTGTTGATAAAGATCTCTAAAGCCGGCAATTCTGCAAACCTACACGGAGCACTGACAAGGAAATGTTTGAAGTTTATACCAAAGTGTTACAAAATATCCAGGAAAAGTATACCAATTACTGAAGACATCTGACACCTCGAGCACAGTTTAATCTGGTTATGACCCTTTATAGCTCTGGGCATTCATGGATCTGGACTGTAGTAAAACTCGTAAGTGAAACCCAGTTGTGTAAAATTCAACTCTCCCACTACCTTCTTTATGCACTTTCTGTGAATCTTCGCTTTAATTCCAGTCTGTATGGATTTAAATTATTTCGAAAGCTCAAATAGCAAGGCGTGGATATATAATGCAAAAGGATACACACACATTTCACACTGCTGATACAGAAAAACAACTACTGTTTGAAACGTGTGCACAAACAGCACACTACTTATTCTACACATGGTATGTACCAAACAGGGTTCTGCAGATTCATTTAAATTGCATGCTGTCTAGGATGAATCTTGTCTCTTAAAAGTGGGGTTGTTACAAGAGCTGCATTGTCAGCTTCCCCTGTCAGATTCCCCAATGTCTGATTTCTCCTAAGAATTTCTCATATATGTTTTAGATCACTGAAGAAGAAAAGCAGCAAGTTAACGCAGACCAGGAGAGGTGTTAGGATGGTCCTGTGGGAGGACAGATACAGGCTTTTTCTTTGGCACTTGCTACTTGCTCAGTCTTGTGAAGAAGACTTCCAGTTGTTTGTTTGTTTTAAAGGCAAAAAATGGCACAGAAGCGGCACTTAATCAGACATTTTAAAAGAACAATCATATACATTCACGTGAGTGCCTTAAAAACCATCCATAATATACATATGAAATTGTTTTACTTTGTTCTCTCCTTTGAGCCTGTTAGAAGACATTCACTCTCAAAATTACTTGGGGGGAGGGTGTGGCGTCAAAGAAAAATTGTTGAGATTTTCAGGTAGTCATAGGCTTTCAGGAGCTGCAAAATTAAAACAATGTCTCTCATTCTGGTCACTTCTAAGTAGATTTGAAATTCGTCAAGCAACAGGTCTATTTAGAACCACAGGGAAGAAAAACAAATAGAAATAATATTTCCTCTTGTACCTTAGAAGAACCAAGGCATATCAAGACCATACAATGCATGTTATCAGGCCTCTTATTTTTAACTTTTATATCATTCTGCATTTCATTGTACGTGACGTTTACATTTTGCACTGCATCTGTAGTCTTTCTGGCCATCCTTCTCTGAAATCTGAGTATCATAATCATGCTGCAATTCTGCATTAAGTGCAAGATAGCATTCTGCATATGGAACAGCAACTTAGAACAGTCTTAGCCTTACACGAAATATGCTCTATAAAACACATTTGTGAGCATGTGAACACTCCCCCAAGGCAATAAACCAGCAGAAAGACCCTGTAGTTAAGGAATATGTCAATCACACCGTTGCCCCCCCACCCCCCCAAATAATCTAGCTAGTGAATGCTGTTGGGTCTAAACTTCTATTTTCTTTTGCTTGGATCAATCATTGTGAGCATTTTCCCCTTTTATCTTACAGTAACCTTGTGTGCTTTCATTCAGATATAACTCCAAATAATGGTTTCCACCAGGGATATTTTCCTTTCTCCTTTTCAGCGTAGAGAAAGAAGTTAAACAAGAAAGAATGGGTCTGGGCAAATCAATGAAGCTGAGGTTAGTGGCTTTAGAAAACAAAACCCCCTGCAGTACTGATACTAGTGGGTAATGGCAACTTACCAATTTGTTTCATTCCCATAGTAACTATTCTAACTACCATGGTAACACATCTAAACAAACATAAATATTGTCCTTCCTCCTGGTCCCAAAATTTTCACATTTAATGCTGTTCTAATAAATAGCTACATTAGCAGTTCCCCAGCTATTGTTCACAAAGATATGCTACAGTAAATAGATTCTCAGTGCGCCTATGAGAATATGCAAGCAGTTGCAGTGCTTAATAAACAATATGTGATTATACATACATAATTTATTTTATTTAGCAATATAGGTACGTGTAACAGTGTCAACGAAACAGCATTTTAAGAAAGACAGGTTTGGTGAACTTACTGGCATGGCTTATCAGTTTGTTTGACAGTCTGAAAAACTAGAGCTATTTTCCACGTTCATAATACCTGTCAGAAGCGTATTGTGTGATTAACTTACGGTTGCAAGGAAAATAGATGCATTTAAAAATTCTTATTCTAGTGGAAATTCACCTCAGCTCATGTAGGCACTTGGCTCTTTTCTTCTTGATCTGTTTCACAGTGTTATACACTTTATTATTTACCCACAGTTCAACATTTGTTTGGTAGTCTGATCATGTCAAATCTTAGTTTCCCAATACAAACATACCCTGCTTCTATCTGCCAACCGAGCTTTCCAGTACACGTGTCCTAAAGGCTTTGCAAGCAGAAAGCGCCCCTGCCTTGGGAAGCCTGCCCTGGCCGCGCCGCGCCCCAGAGAGGGCGAACGGGCCAAGGGCCTCGAGAGGTGCCTCGCCGAGGGAAGCCGCACTGCCCTCCTCCAGGGGCTTGCATCAGCGCTGCCAACCTTAGGTAGTTGCAGCATAGCAGAGACACAGCTCGCCTCACGTGGCGTGTTTCGCACGGGATTCTGACCAGCTTTCTTTCTAAACAAAGGCGACGACACCCCAAAATAGTGATCCTTCAGAAATGCAGTCAAATGCAATAGTTCTCTCTCTCTCTCTCTCTCTCTCTCTCACTTATCTTTCCCTTAGATATTCAGTGCGTCTCTGTTCAAAAAGACAGGGATACACCCTGTTTTATGAGGTTCCTGGAATATGTCCACCATAAAATAGCGAAATTGGCCTCCAGAGCTGGGAGGCTCTTGCCTTTTTGTCATGTTCCAGTCTGCCATCACGCGGGCTTGCTCATCATCTCAAAGCAAGCACAGAACTTAGTGCACAACCTTGTTGATAGGTGAAGTCTTCCCATACAAATCTGTTCTCCAAGGTAATAGCTTGCCTGTTCTTTAACTTGATTTGATTTCAGGGGTAGCCATCAACTCAACGCCACAAATTTTCTGCCTCTGGCCTTTAGTATTCCATCAGAAACAAAACCAGAAAACAAAGAGCTGAATATTCACAGCAGAATGTGGGATCTGATTAAAACACATGCAGAGATCTCACAGGTTCAGACAGATTTACACCGACTGAGGAAAATTGCTCCTAACCTGCACAAAGGGAAAGGACAGAAAAGACTAGCTGAAGTATGTAAGTGAAGGCTTCATGTCTGCAACACTTCCAACAGGATAGCTGAAGCTACACAAAACACATCAGCCCTTAACTCTAGGCTTGTTTGGGTTGGAGGTCTAACGCAAAAAGCTGTTCTCGGCTCTAGTCAGCTGCTCCTTGGCTTTGGGTATGACCACAGCTTTGCATGACCTCATTTCATCTGGAAAACACTTTGAGTTCTGGACAAAAGATGTTAGCCTTGAAATGACAGATTTTCTGCTTTAGATTTATGTACTTTTTTGCAATGTCTGGTTCACTAAATATCAGCAGAACTACACACGAGAGCTGAACTTGTTGCCTTTCTTGCTTGAGCCAGTTCAAAGCTATTTGAGTTGCAATGGGAAATAAATGTCCAGTGAGGCAACCTATTGTTTTTGCATAATGTTAGCAACAAACTATTGACTGATAGTCAATAGTCGGTGGTGCTCACAGACGCGACAAGAGGCAATAGGAACAAACCGAAACACGTGAATTCCCAACCGAATAAAACCCGCTGAAACTGTATTTTTACTCTGAGGATGGAACACGTTGTCCAGAGAGGTTGCAGCATTTCCTCCATTCTTGGAGATACTCAAAACCTGACCGGACACAGCCATAGGCAATCTACCCTGGGTAATCCTGCTTGAACAGGGGGGTTGGACCAGTGATCTCAAAAGGTCCCTGCCAACCTCAACTATTCTGTGATCCCTGTTCCTATGCTAGATACTGTGCAAAGGTAAACCACGGAAGGAGTGGTCAACCTTCAGAGAGACTTTCTGTCTTTAATTTTCTGTGGTCAAAAGACAGCTAAAATTCCTGCTACTTGGTGAGTCACAGTGTAGCACTTCTCAATCCTATTCTCAATTTGCTGATAGAGAAGCCAAAATCCACTGGGACTTTGAAGACATATTTGCACTGAAGAGCATACAAGAGTCTCAAGACATTTTTCTTTCAGAAGGTTCTTAACTTCCCCTGCCACAAGACAGGTATCGTCACCTAAAGACATCTGCTCTTTGCAGATGTTTTCAGACTTAGAACCAGAAATTATGTCTGGCATGTCAAAATTCCTCAACAGCAGATTCCATCCCACAGGGATACAACTGGAGGCTTTATTTGCTTTTCTTTGAAGCCTCAAGCTCAGTTACTTCAGCAATACAACTTCGATTGCGTTTAGGAAATTTTCCCTTAGTTTGTCAGCTTTTGTTTTTACTGCTATTTCTCTTTGTTACTCCTTGTCAGCTAACACCTCTAGGAAGTTACAACATTCAAACATAAAACAAAATTTAGCTTTTTCTCAAATCCAAGTTAATACATGTGAAGATAAAATCCTAGACAAACCAAGAGATGGTTGATGTTCAATCCATATACGTATTTAAATAATTCATAATCCTTTTTTCCTTTAATTTGGAAATAAAAAAAAATATTTTCAAGTAGCCTAGCTAATGTCTCCAGATACTGGGTAGAAAAATGCCTGTGTTTGAGTTGTCTCTAATGCAAGCAGTCCTGTTTTTCTATGGTTCTAGGCCACACATGCACGCTCAAGAGAGTGCTCTGAGGAGCACAAAGAAAGGAACTGAATTATTTGTTTAACAAAATGCTTTAAAATAAACCAGAAAATCTAACAGACATACAGAAATTTGTTTTACAAGTTTATCTTTCAGGTTGTTAAAGAATAGGGACCTTGTTACAAAGGTGTTTAAGTGTCCATATCTGCAGTTTGAAGGAGAGAAGAACGCCTTTCATGGAGTGGGACACTGCAAAGAATTAAAAGTATTTGATTTCATTTTGTAAATTAGAAACAGTTCACATTTTGCACAACCTAGCCATAAAGAATTATCTTTTTATTAGATTCTAATGTACTGTCACATCAGTTAAGTGCAGTCTGTTCCGGTGATTTTACTGCGACTATGTTGCTACTAGAACTGTGAAACCCAAAACCTAATCTGACAAATTTCCTGTCAACTGATGCTAGCAGACAGCACTAACTACAACAGCTACTGTTTAATTTGCAAATCCCTGATCGAATTCATGCTGGTTTAAGCCAGCAAGAATTAGAAGGTCCAGTTCTGCTCAGGTCACAAGCACGTGATGGAGAGAAAACAGCCACACAGTTATAAAGCCCTGTAGCTTGAAAACTGTAGTATCAATAATCCTGTAACTCCCAGACAATGCCTCAGGTTTTCTTATTTTTCTTAACAGCCTGGTGAAAATACTAGAGCCAGCTTTGAGCAATGTAGCCCACCATTTACTGTCTTTTTCTATGTGTAGCTCTATTAGCCTTTAATATTGTTACCTAAACTGTGCGATATCAGAAAAATCATTAACCATTCTCGAAAATAATAAATGTGAAACAGAGACGAAATTCACAAATTGTACCTCATAAAGAGCTCAAGCATTAAAGAATCAAAGGATTTTGAACAAAGAGATCCTGAGAGCAAGTACACTGAGAGATGCTAGGAACAGAAAATTTGAGACCAATACCATAGTATTCTTATTGACTTACAGGGAAATTTCTCTCCGTCACAGCAACCAGAATTCCTAGGACAGAAATTTGCTCCAAACAGGAAAATCTTATGATGGCATTTCAAGGTATACTCTTTTGCTCTTGAAATTCATAGCTTTAATATTTTTATTTTCAGTCTCCTAGTTACTAAAGTTCAACTAAGGAGGATAGCCTTTCCCGCGTACTGTTATTGCTGTTACCCACGGACTTCTACCCATTACCAGGAGAACTGAACCCTGGGAGAACGAAACCTGGACCGTGGAGGAAAATGGGAAGACCTGCACTCCGACAGAAGGAGCTGCCTCCTGCCCCGTGGCACTGGGGGTTCTGCTTTCACGATGCTCTGTTCTGGAGCCTCTCTTACTGCATGGGGTTTTTTTGTTGTTGTTTTTTTCTTTTTTTTCCTGTTGCTAGAGCAGGAATGAGTAACACTGATAGCAAACATTCATTTGTTATTCATGTATTCATCTGTCCCTTATGGCATTATTGTAATACGATCTTTGTTAGAAAGGTTTTGGTAAGGGTTTGCTGAAACTAAGACGCGCTGCATTGTTTTGAACGGTGTTTTGCATTTTATGTACAAATACTACCAGAAGCAGCTTTCTCTTTGTATCCACCGTAACGCTGAGAACTAAAAGAACTATGCTCTCTCTTACCCAAAAGTGAATGTACAAAAAGAACCCTGTTAGTGGGAACAGGATGCAATAAAGCTTGTTTCTGCTGACAAGGTACAAGGTATTACAGTCTGATCCCTCACAGAAACACATTTCCACAGCAAATATACAAACTGTTTACAATGGCAGTGATAAAGTGTTTCATGCTCTTGTCTCCTGCCTTCCCACTCAGACCAGAAGGCAAGGCAAAAGCTGAGGCTCCTGAGTATTGTGATAGTCTGGAAAAAACTGACCATAGGACGCAGAGGTCCCCATTAATAAACTGAGTCAAGGGCTGGGTTGGAAATTTTTGTCCTTGTCAAGCTTGTACTTCTTAACAGTTAAGGGATTTGGTTTATGCTGGTAAGTATTTATTCCTGGTGATTACTGCATTCATTGTAATTGGTGTTGCCAGAGAGGTGCAGAAAGCGTCCGCTACGTGAGGGCCAGTTTCATCGCAGGAGTCAGCATGACAGGCACGGAGCGAGAGCAAGCTCTGCCTCGAAGATCTAGCCAGACAGGTCTGGGAACGAGAACACTGAAGCACAGAGAAAGGTAGCAATTCACCTAAGGTGAGGCAAACACAGAGCCTTGCAAACAGTGAATAAGAAAATGGATAATGTAAGCTCTGATAGCAGCTCTCTCTGCTGCTCATCCAGCAGCCACAGGTCTACATTTACGTGTCTGTTACTTGAATGAAGGCAAAGGAAAAAGTAATTTTCATAATTACGAGGCAAGTTTTCCCACTCAGCTAGCTGCCTCCTCTCATCCTGGCACAGCACCCCGCTTATCACATCAATAAATAAGAAAAACCAGAACAGTAGATGTAGCTGAACATATTCACATATACTGGAAACTTTCAGCTTTGCTTTTTTTTTTTTTTCTATTTTACATTATTGCAACAACCCACATCCCTGCTGGGCTTTGATTGCAGCTTTAGCTAATTATATTAGTCGAGACATTTTGTCATACAGTGAATCAGACCCTCAACTGATTTAAATGAATGCAGCTGCATTGATGTTAGTGGAGATTTGCCTGTTCTTACCAATCATTCATTATCTCCTCAAAAATGAAAACTGCCATGCCCTAAAATACAGTTTTCAAAGCAAAGGGATATGCCTTTAGTAGCTCTTTCCAATTTATTTCCTAGAACACATTGAGAACTCCGTTTGCACTCCAGAAAGCACAAAGAAAGCATGCCGGCTAACAAAGAAGAAATGAACTGTGCCCTCAAGTACATTCTCCAGATGTATCTTTCCACAGAAATAAAACTTTAAGACTATTGCCACAGCCAAATCTATTACATATATCCAAGAAACCAACAAGCATAGAAGCCTACTAGATGACTATTCTTATATACAGCGTAAGAGAAACCAGAATAGGGAAGATTACCTCACAGCTATCCTCCAGACTAGAACTTACCATGGATTGTCACGTAGGAACAACTGTAAAAATATTCTTTTTCTTTGTCTTACACCAGTTCTATTTGGTCTGGAAATGGTCATAAGTTCTGGCATGTCAAAAGATTTAAAAGCTAATGAATAAATCCAGCTAGAAGCAAGCTAGCTTTGAAAGGCTCCAGTGTTCTGCAGCTATTGGTGTTTAGGGCACTGGATTTGCTTTTTCAAATACCGTGGCATGAGATGAAAGCAGATGACTTTCTTTAACCAGCTATGGATTTTCTCAGTCTTTTTGCACAGACGACTGCACGAATTCTTTAGCTACCAGCACCTAAACATTCAAATTCTTTCTGGCGACATTAACCCAGGTTAAATTTCAGCTGCCATTCTACCTTGTACCTGATGTCTAGAGATGCATCTTTATAGACCCATTCATGTTCGATAGTCTCAAACCTTCTGGAGCAAAACAAAACCCAAAACCCAACCAACCAAGGCAGCCTAAGAGCGGTTTATTTCTGCTTTGGCATGTAGCTTAAACTTCATATATCAGATATTTAATGACTTGTTTTCAACAGCATTTCTGGCACTGGCCTTGCTGCTGCCGCCTATGTGTTTCTGCAGAGGTTCCTTAGAAATGTGTGGCTGCTTTGTAGCTCGCAAAGTTGCAGCAGGTGGCACATGAATCTTGCAGAGAGAACGCAACTCCCACCCCGCATGCAGCTTGAGCCTGGCCCGGGACTGCCCTTGGCATGAACACGGGCTCAGCATGTGTGTTCTCCCAGTGTGACTACAGAAAGAGCTCAGAGAGATGCTGCGGCTTTTCCAGCCCTGACACAGACGCTAAGCGCTTTCGTGCACGCCGCTGTTGATCACCCTTTCAGGGAGCAAGCTCTTGGCCCTCACCTTCAGCTGGAGGGGGAGCAGCTCCCTTGGCAGCCCAGGCTCCTCACCCCGCTTGGGCTGCAAGAGCCCCGGCAGTAGGTGCCTTCTCTCAGTCAAAGGGGCCTTATAACTTGGGAGAGAGAGGAGGCTGCACCTGCTGCTCCGGTTGCTGCTTCATTAACACAAAGAATTGTCAAATGTTTGGGAATGAATTCTTCTGCCTGTGCTGGCTCTGGTACTTTCTATATACAAATAAAATAATGCAAATTATTCAGGTGACTAGCACAATATTTTCCCCTTTCCTTTCAATTTTGTCAATCGCAGCATTCACAGCCCTTCTCAGGCACAACAAATAAATTAACAACCCATAATAGTAATCTGTACCTTTCCCCCATCTTTTCCCTTTCTCAAGGGAACCATTAAAATCTATCCTTCCTGCTATATCTAAGATGAGAAAATGTTTTCCTCTACTCTTTCCCCTGATGTTCTTGCACTCTCATCCCCTGCTGAGAAAGGCTATTTATGACACTGCTTTTTTTAATGGCGTTTTTGCTGATTTTTCCATCATAAATACGGATGATTTTGCACAGTGCAGTGTTCAATTACCTGATTGTGAAACTCTAATGTTAATAAGATTATTCATGCAAGCACTCTCCATATTATGCAACAATTGCATAATCGCTGCCTGGATATTGCCTTAGGTTCCAGCTCCAGATTCTTCAGATCTCATCCCCCCCATCCTGTTACAAGTTTTTATGCTGTATGCAAGCTATGGCAAAAATTCCCTACACTAAGTACTGAAGATAAAGCATCGAAATTTGGATTCTCCCGGCTTTCTACTGGGAGCAGTTAGCACTAGAGCTGTAGAGATTGCTTGGTGGGATTTCTGGGGTTCTCATTCAGTTGTGTGGTTGGTTTTGTTTGGTTTTTTGTTGCTGGCGGAAAGAAACAGAAATGGCAAAAACCAAAGCAGTTTTCCCCAGTTTCTTTCTGCAAGTGAAACAGTTTTGGTTTAGAGCAAACACAAATGGAAGTGCAGCTGTTCAAAACGGATTTCTTGACTTTGCCATTCTGAAACGGAAAGAGGAAAGCAAGAGGATCTTTGCCGCTTTTTCTTTGCTTCCCACTCTCAGACTTTCCTTTTAGCCACTGCTCTAATCATTTTACTACTTTTCTAATAATTACATTGTTTCTATGTGGTCAAAAGGTGAGTAAAAACATTCAGTGTTTGGAAGGCATATTGCTCTGTAGGGACCAAGACTCATCATCCATACTAGAAACAGTAGTAAAATTAGGGACCATCTGGCCTATTTACCTGCTCATGAAGAAGCAACAGTCCCCAGGCCAGCTGGAGCTGTGTTTGCCAGCATTTTGAAAGTCCCCAAAGCTGAAATTAATGACCAGATGTTAGTGGAAGCTCAGCATCACCACATCCACTCCACATGCCCTACACCTTTTTGTCACAGTTTCAGTTGCCTTTGGGTGCACAGAGCATGGAAAAAACTGGCCTTAGATACTCTTTGAGCTCCGTTTCAAGTTTTCTTAGAATAAGCTGATTTTGCACAGTGTTAGGGAAGGGATGGAGTGTGTCCATGAAACAGTGTCTGTGACAGTAAATCCAATCTAAATCTCATAAATATGCTTGCTACTTTGAGAGCTGCATGTTTGAAAAGATGATCAGAATTCAAACGCTGTATACTCTCAAGTTCTATCTCCACTAATGTATTTTCAGTTTTTTCTGTACAGTATCAGCAGCAAGTGTCCTGAGTTTAGGCTCTCCTGTTTCTTTATACTTCTATATCTGCCTTTTTATTTTCTTTTTTCCCCCCACCTTTTTCTTTTCTCTTCTGTCATCTATACCAGAGCTCAGAAAATAGAGGATTTCAGTGTAAGCAGTCACTATTCGCTAGCTCAGTGACACAGACTCCTTCAAGAGATGATATTATCCAATCTATTACCATACTTTGTGAATGCACTTGGCATGCAGCACATGTTGAGATGGCGAACTTGAAGCAGGATTTGAACGTACCTGACGCTGGAACTAAGCTCCTCAAATCCACTGGTCTTTGGGAAACAGTATGGTAATCATTGCCCGACGTGTCAGAATTCTGCAACTACCACATGTGCGGTTATGGGAATCTTCATGGCACAGACAGACCTGGAAGCTGCATGGTATTGCCTTCCCCCAGTCAGCCTTTTCTGCCACCTGACATCCAGGTAATAGACCATTAATAGCTACTGCAGACATTAATAGGGGCTAGAGATTTACATTACAGATGTTTTTCATATTATTTTCTGAACAAAATGTAGACTTCAAATATCCAGTAATGTTAACTTGATATCTTCGCAGAATTTTTTTTCCCCTTATATTTCTGTTAGAGCCAGGATTTTACAAAAAGGCATCCACTTCTTTTCTAGCCCACAGACCCAGTAATTTCATCCTAGTAGGCAGGCTACCAGATTGGTCAGGCACAGTTCGCCCTTGGTAAATCTATTCTGGCTATTCCCAATCATCATCTTGTCCTAGATGGAAAATCCAAAATGGTATACTGGTGACAGATTGCAGCCCGCACAGATTCCTGAGGATTATACGTAATTATTACAATGACAAGGGTAAAGATGACAAATGCAAGATCTGAAGTTACAAGTATAACACTCCTTGAGTTCATTAACTTCCCCCCTAAAACACTCAAAACCCAGGAAATTGTCAGTATGCATGCCTTTTTTGTACATGTAGAATAACACAGATGATCATATATTTCCTATAGCAACTACTGTTTGTTAGAGTAATACATTCCCAATCTCAGAAATTCCATCCTAATATAAACCAGACCGTATCAGTAAATGCCAATAGAAACCCCCTCTTCTCTCCATTTCAATTACTTCCAAATGTGCACGGTTTATCTGGAGGTGCACAGAGCATCTCTGCATCTCCCCATTTGGTAGTGCTTATGCAAGAAAAAACACAAAATACTGGCAGCTACATAATTTTAATAGGGAAAATGCATTCGTAACTCCAAAGCAGCTTGTCTGCATTTAAGTCTTGACTTTACCCCTTTCTCGATGCTTACAGTTTCCTTTGCTCAGGCACGCTTCTTATTAGATTAAGAATGAGAGATTTCAGAAGCTGGTCAGTAACTCAGCAAATTGGAAAGCATTCTACGTATCAAGTCATATTGCCCTTTTTTCTTCACAACTTAGCTGGTATGTTCTTAGAAATATTAAAGCTGATGGTTGTGCTTACCTAAGGACTGATCTAAAGCTCTTTAGAATCAGCAGGAAGGATTCCATCAACAGGCATTGGATTAAGCCCCTCCTGCCCAAGCGGTGACTTCTGTGTATCACAGGATTTAGGCATACCTCAACCGTGTGTGTCAGAGCGATAAGTCTTCTAACACAGAAACGTGTGCAAAACCTTCGGCTGGCTAAACCAGAGAGGCCCCATGTGGAAGGCAAGTCTATGCAGGGGTAGGTGAATGGCTTTTTCCCTATCTTCCGACTCCTTACTATAGACAAAAAAAAAAAAAAAAAAAAAAAGTTGCTCCCCATAAAGAGACGAGAGGTTTTTTTCTCTGCATGTTAAGAAGCTCTGAAAGGTATTTCCCCCTCTCACTGGTTTTGCATCTCCTGGAACTGTTTCTCTCTATATGTGGTCAAAGGGGCTCCATTCTAAAGAGACTTCAATTTTGGAAAAAAAAAATAATATGCTGAGCTGGAAAAGTGAAGGAGGACAGCAAAAATTAGAGAGGAAAAAATAAATCATAGCAATAGCTATAAGGGTAACTAGTCAAAAAGTAGTTTCCAGTTCCTGGGAAATACGTCTGTTCTAGAGTTTGAGTCTTGACAAATTTGAGTTGACAAGATGTTTTGAAAAACACATTGCTTTCGTAGAAAATAAGTTCTCGGGACCCTGCAGCTGCACTGACTGACTCATTTTCTATAAGCTTACCCATTCTCAAAACTGATGGATTCTATACAGACCTGCCAGGAGGTCAGCCCTGTAGTCACAAGTGCTGAGCAACTATTCGCATGTCTTCAAGTCTTCACGCATGCTTTGCAGTGGGAAATTGCATGGTGGTGGAGCCAGGGCTCTAGCCAGGTGCGCCAGCTGCTAGACACCAGGCCACAGGGCCAAACCTGCTGGGGCTGCCATGGTGGCTTCCCACTCAGGGCAGAGCTTGGAGTTTCTGCCATGGCAGCCTCAGAGACAAGTCTCGCTGGTCTATGCCCAGCCTCAGAACAATCTATCTAGACTCCAAAGACTTCACTTTTCAGGCAAAATCTTAGGACAGCCAGTTTTCCAAAGGTAAGTATCAAGCCCTGTCAAGATTGCTGCTTCTCAGGTAACCTGGATGGGATGCCCCTCGCTTCTGTGGTCCTAACTTCAGAAATCTTTCATCAGACTTGCAGTCAAGTCAGCAACATTTGTGAACATGAGAAGTATTTTGGTTTCCACAGTCTTTTGGCATTCGTATAAGAAAACTCGCTTTGCCTGAAACACCTCTAGCTTGCTTTCTTACTTTCCTCCATGAACCAGCTATAAATAAGCTAAAGCTTTATGTATCATCCTTGTCAGCTGATGATCAAAAGCAAACACACATGCATCTAATTTAAGATCTATTTCATCAGTTCCAGTACAATTGTTTTGCCTTTTATGTATGTATTGTACTGCATTTATATTAAATTTATTTCAGTTCATGAAATGAATTCATGAGACATCTAGTGAACAGCTACGCTTTGCTCCCAAGATTTAATTAAGACCAAATCAGATAGTAGGTTGCACCTTCTACACAAATATAACTACTGACCAGCAAGCTAATTTATGAATATAAATGCTTCTTTCTATCAAAACGTGTTCTTTCTAACAGGTGCTATTGTGGTCTCTGAAACTCAGTTAATAAACATGACACTAGATCCTATCTCTGCTTTACACATACAAGTATGTGACAGTACTCTTGTGTATTAGTGGCAAAGCCACCAAAGCAGGGCATAGGCAAGTTTCTGTAGTAATGATGTGCTGTACCAGGAACAGATGAGAAAATGGAATGAGAAGGAAAGTTTTCAATAATAAGAAACTACTTAGTGGAAAAAATTTTCGTGTGGAATGTTTAACGATTTTTTCTGAGAAAAGATTTGTTTCTGTGCAAAGCATGTGATATATACTGTAAATAATCATTTGGAAGTGTAGAAATTTGTTCAGTTTCTCAAAATTTAATCTCTGGTGCTTATTCCTTATATTCAGTTCACACCAAAAACTATTATGAGTTTTACAGTGGCTGAGACCTTAAGCTCTATCTGATTATGATATTCAATTCCTAGAATAAATCAAAGTATAAAATTTCTATAGGCTATAAAAGCTTTAATGAAGTTATGGTAGTGTTAGTATGTTTGTTTTGCAGACACACAAACCAAGATTATTCTCTAGCTAAACAAAGCTGAAAATATGGATGAAAAATACTAGAAGCCTTTGAAGCAGCACTGGTCTACAGAAGCGACTGAGGCACCGCACCATTGTAGAACAGATTTTTCTGAAGTACAGTGGAAAATTTCTCGAACTTCCAGTGATACCAACAGATACTATGTGGCTACATCTCCATTTGTCTCTCAAAACCCCCGAGTTTGTCTCAAGATTCTTAGTTTATTTTTAGAAGAAATTCTTGCAATTCTTTTAAAAGTTGAAGGAACACAAAGATAAAGCATACCTCCTCTTACAGATTTATTTTCAAACAATTATTTTCTATTCCTTACAATTTCTTCAGTCAGAATTGCGTAAAACAAAGTCCATAATATAGTCACAGCTACTTCTTTTAGTCTCTGCAACTGGGAGGAGAGCACAGACAAGATACACCAAATACTCCACCACTGAGGCTGACTGCATTCCTCACCTATGGCATACTTCAGAGTAATTTACAAGCTACTTTAACACCACCCATTGAAAGACTTCGAACTACTGCCTGCCTCCTAACAGTAGACAGTGAGACTTTGTTTATAGCAATGGATTTCTCAGGTAAGATTCAATCTATTTTTCTAATCTAAAGGACCTAGAGAATCTGATCCATTGTCTTTCCACTGCAAAGATAAATTTCATTAGTAGCTATTCTGCCAAATCTAAAGACTAGTAGTTTCATACTCAAATTGATAATTTTGACTAGATGTATTAGTATTCCCTTGTTAGCACTGATCTGAAACCTCTAGGATGGATTTAACAGTTCCAGCTCTGCCTTTCTTCAACTATCAAACTAGCCAAACTATCAACTTGTGGTGCAAGTTAATGATCTGACAAAGATTTCCATAGTGCACACAGCTGTCCACAGAAAAACGGATGAAAATTCAGCTTTGTCGTCTAAGTTATCATGCACTCATCAGTTTCTAATTGCAAAAAAAGCCCTCCAAGAAGAGCCTGGAGATGAAAAGTTCTCATGTGCTTCAGTTTGAAATCTGTATACTTATATCCTATACACAACATTGGTCCTGGCACCTGAAAGCTGATCTCCAGAGGTCCCTTCCAACCCCTACCATTCTGTGATTCTGACATATGTACAGTCTTCGAAGACGGCTGGTCTGTACCAGAAATATCTGTTCATTTCTTTAAGTAAATAAATAGAAAAAAACAGTAGATTGACTTCAGAGCAATGGAGCCATGATATACAGCCATCTACAGAAAGTTAGTGAACTGGAAAATGCTTGGTCACTAAGAGGATGGACATTAAAAATTGAACCATATAGACAAAATGAAATAAAAAAGCTTTTACTTTTAATGGAATGTCCTTTTGCCAATTATATAAGCAAGGTCAGTATGTAATGGGATAAAACCCTAGATATGCAGGAAAGAATAAAATTTTTACCATCAAGATAACAGTTACGTACTTCAACTTAACAAAATTGAATGAATGCTTGAAGTATAATTTTGACCTTCTTAGGGTGTAGCCACTATTGACTTCAACCCACAGTATTTGTCTTGTAAAATGCCTTTTTTTTCATTAGACACCTAGTTTTGCTGTGTGTATGTATATACACCATCTAAGTTTGCAGTGACAGACTGTGGGTGCTACTATAGCGTTAGGCATGGATTATGGAACTGCACTGGGATCCCCATTTTCTCTGCTGCAAGGTACTCAGAACAGATTTTTTTCTCTTACATACGTATGACAAGCATTTTCTTCTATTCGTGCAGACATTGATATTCAGCTCGATTTTCTGTTTCAACGGTAAAACTTAGGAAGCCTCTTTCCAAAAAGAGAAAATATCTGGATATCCTCCAGAAAATACATAATCCTCTTTTCTCTTCATTAACATCTTATTCCTCACCAGTACTGTTAATTCATTGTTGTACTGTTCAGCATTTCTAAAAGAAGTGTCTAAACATTTCTGAAAGTCAAATGAATTGGTTTGAGGTGGAAATGCTTCAAATCCATTGTATTTTACATTTTCTTGACCCTAAATAAAAGCACCCCCGCTTCCAGTTTAGATCCCTTCAAAGAGAGAAAGAGGAACCTCATTAAGTTCACAAAGCTTAACCTCCTTGCTTTAAGGAACTGTGGAATAGTTTCTTGGGATTTGTTACAAGTACGTTACAAAGATGTATTAATTATCTGATCTAAGTTTACATTTGTTTTATCTTTATTTTATACAGACTGTAGCATATTCATTTCATGGCTGTCTCCTTAAAAATAGTTATTAAAGCAGCAATTGAGGTTCGAAACAATTCAAGTCAACTTTATCCTGAACACATGCCTCAACAGAATAGCACTGTCCAGTATAATCCATGTGAAAGAAAGACAAGCCCATTGACAAAAAAGGAGAAAGAAAATAACTCATCCAATGTTGGAGATTTCTTTTAGAGTAGTTGCTAATATCTGTCTGCAATAATTGTCCAAGGAGAGAATTTTCTACCGGGTACAAGTCTTGTTGATTTTCAGTAAGATCTATGTGTATAGCTCCCTGGGGTGTTTTGGAAATTATTCATTTCAGTGCCAATAAAAATCTTCGTACATTTTCTGTTAGCCTTAATAGCAAGCTATGAGTTTGTTTAAAGGGGCACTGGCCTTAAAGGAAATTTACAGTGATCATACTTGTACTCCAGTGTCCAGACGTTACGGTACCACAGACGGCAAGTGGCCATGTCAGCAGGTTTTCAGGTCTTAGTCTACCTCTGAGAAAAATTATTGCATTGCAAGACAGCAGAGACAGCTGTGAATGTTTTCCTTCATATGAGGTAAGGACAACTGAGGAAAATGGATGAGATTTTTCTTCATTTCTGTCAAAGTCCATACACAAAGAAAACATTTCATTTCTGAACAGGGTATGAAGCAACCTGCCTAAAATAAACAAGTCTGGCTTTAAAAAAAAAAGATCATATATGAGATGGCAAGGACTGCTGCTAGCATCTATAAGAAATGATGCCGTAGAGTGGGTAAAGTACATTTGAAATGACAGGACAAGATAAATACAGCTGTGTGTTACCAACTTCCACTGACTCACAGAATATCAAATCCAAGTGCAATGTTTTCTTCTGCAGCCGTTGGTCTAAACGAAGCCCTTCTATGACCAAATATTTAGGGGAAAGTGCTGGTAAAAGGTATAATTCTACTCATGAATAACTCACTTGTTTTTCAACCTTAGTGATCTCAATTAAAATTCCTGCCTTATGAATGAGTTAATTGTTTTAATTTTCATGACCAACAAACACAACCTGTGCCTTAAGATTTCTATGGCAAGGAAGCCTTATTTCAAGGTTAATGGAAATCGCATGCAAAAATAAGTTCCCTTTGCACACCAGGAAGACAGCAGATCTCCAAATGAGCCTTCTAGGGATACTTGGCGTGTTGTTCCGTCTACGTCTCCTCTCACGAAACCAGTGTTTTTGCTGAACCTGGACTTAGCATTCTGACAATGACAAACGTTTTGCACATTTTCAACACTAGTGCACATCCAAATGCCAACAGCCACGATTTGGGGCTTTGCAGCTCAAAAGCAGCCCTTGGGCACAAATTCTGCTTTTGGGGTAGTGAATGACCTAGGCCAAGAGCTCGCTGGCGGTGCAATGAAATTCTAGTTCTATCTGCCGATACCACACCCAAAAGTAAAGAGCTTATGGCAAGAACAAGTCTGATAATTAGCTATACAAGTATTATTAATATTGTCTTGTAAAAAATTTTATTGTCTATTTTATGGATCATACCAGAAATATCTGTAAAGATGAACTAAAGCTTCAGCTCATAATGAGTTTCTAGGTGGATATTCCAAAGTGCTTGAAATTCTGGTTTTAGGCACAGAGTTCAGAAAACTGAAAAGGTGACTAAATCGAGGTTTGTAGGTACCTGCACAGGTAAAAGGCTCTCTGATGCAACAACAAAAAAAAAAAAGCACGATAAAATCCACTGCAAGATATCCTGGGTGTAGAGTCTCATTTGTAGTGAAACAGCACACATTTCCCACAAAGGTAGCAAAAATGAAAGTAATGAAGGAGATGTCATGAGAAGATTCTTCTAACGAACATCAGCAGCTCAGACTAAAAACAACTTAAAGGAAAGGGATACTGCAATTTTAAGGCTCTTTTCTAAATAATAATCTCAGAAATAGCTCGATATCTATTTATTCCAATCTTGAGGGTGACTGGCTTTGTACAGGAGTTGCTCTGAAGTCTGTGGAGCCTGTGAACAAGTTGTTTGGAACAGCATGATAATCTGAGGACACAGCTCACATCTGGGGAAGAAATGACAAGGAATCTGCAGAGAACAAGTTGTTCCATGAGCACAGGAGCTAACTACATCTGGTTTCCACTGGGCTCATGTCTTCTACAGGGTTGACTTAACTGAATATGTGTGAGCTCACCCTAATTAAACATCCAGGAGGCATTAGTTGGAAAAAATCTTCTATTGCTCCTTGTTTGTAAATAGATAATTCACATAGGAAGGAGCTTTAGTTGCAAGGGGATTCTCTAATGTCTGAAACAGCAAAACCTCCAAAAGACCCTTCTTTTTTTTTCCCAAGCAGTTAAGCATTCATAAACTGCTATCCTGTGTAAATTTTTACTTTAGTAAGAATTAAGTGATACTTTTTTTTTTTTTTCACTCCCCCCAGTGGTTATACTAATAGGATATTTACTTTCCAGGGGAGATTTTTTCATTACTTATTAGGAATTTAATGTGATTAAGAACTATGTTCATAAACACGTCTGGTTCAAAAAGTGAAGATAGGTAAAGATGCTTACATAAGTCTTATTTCCTTAGGAAATCAGGATTCAAATAACTCAGATATTCTGAGAGGTGGAAATAACCTGAGGGACCGGGTAAACTTGGAATTCACAGTGGTTTCCCAGTTGATTAGTGAATCTTATTTCAACATTGCTCGTGGTGGAAGAACAAACGTCCTGGGAAAATTCTAATACTATTATTTCTGTGATTACTGCACGACCGCCTACTCCTCAAGGACTCCGTGATCCATGGGAACAAAGAAAAGAGGAAATACTATTTCTATTTCACAAACAGGCAATTCTGACACTGTTGCCGTTTACAGTATAGATTTCTCTGCATGTGCGGGGACATGTGGCTTAATCTCGTAGCTCAAATTTCCAGATCTCCATGCTAATACCTTAAGCACAGAACTGTTTTTCCTCCTGGACATACTCAGGGATACGTGAACTCTTCCATGTCAGTAATCTCAGCAGGGAGAGGTGATACATCTGCGCAGCGGAACATGGTATCTGGCAGACTGCCAGCAAACCCAGCACTGGGGATTCTGGATGTCATTTATGAAAGAGAATTCAGACTGCCTGATTAGGTTCCAGATTTTTCTCATTGTGGACCACAACAAGATAAAGAGACTAAGCAAAGACATTGCTACATAGAAATGGGGAATATTGGGTGAAAGATAAAGGCACAGTAATCCTTTGCGTGCTTGAAACAGTGCTCCACTACATTGATAATGACGAAGTATTGGGAGGAAAATTTTGCTATATTCACTTTTTAATTTAAGGAACTGTCAACAGAATGAACTTAAGGTTTTATTACGGGTGTATTCACAAGAGTGCCAATGTGTTGGTTTATTTTATTTTTTTTAATATGTAAGACAACTAGTGTGAGCTATTTTAGGGAATGACTCAGCTTTGAGATAAAGTGCCTTTCTCTTCAAGTAAAAACCTTCTTTAGTATAGATCCCTGGCCACACAGTATTTCCACTAAACTTGGGTTCTTTCTTTTTCCTCAGCTCACAAGTTGTACTCATTTTAAGAGAAACAAAACAAGTGATAAATCAACTATGAAACTACAGTCTCCTAGAATGCTTCCCATTGATTTCAAAGGGATCCAAATCACACTCTGTTTCACTACCAGGCAAAACGTACTTTGCTATTTACACCACAGAACACAAATTAAAAATGACTAAGCAGTAGAAAAGAATGAAAAGTCTCCTGTCCTGCCTTTTATACAGTCAGGGATGCGTAAACAGAAGAGAAAAAGAAAGGTGGTATTTCATTCTGAAGGAAAGAAAGCCGAATGAACTCTGTGTGGCTCCACTAATTATCTGCTTCAAAAGGAATGGAAATTAGGTAGCTCCAGGAATTTTCCAAGGTATGAGCCCTAGAAAAAACTACAGTAGTTCATTAGCCAGTCCCATAAGCTGGAACCAACAATCAGATAGCGGGGACTCTAAATTTAAGGTTAATGACTTGTTTGGTTACTTTTGTCTTTTTATCACTTAATTGCATTAACTTTAACCTGTTCTTAAGTACCCATTTCCTAAAAGTGTCATCTTGTGGCTTAAATGGCTTCTAAATGATCTGTCCCAGCACAGAAAATCCCAATTCCACCTGGAAGCTGGAAAGGAAGGAGCTCCACCCCTCCAACACTCCACATCCTGACACGAGGCACAGGGAAGATGGAAAGGCAACTCGGTATTCCTCTTCAAAGCTTCATAGGCAGCTTTGGAGATTACAGACAGAACTGGACATTAGCTTGGGACTGCTCATTGGGTGGTGGTGAGGAAGCTTCCCAATAACCACAAGCACCATCCAGATGGCACGAAAACACCACTGCAGTGTCCTCATCCTCACCCATGGTGGGATAAGCTGCTTCCCGGGGCATCAAGCAGGTTGATCTCTTTCAATATCAAGCAGTTCTCTCTTTTCCAGTACTGCTGTTGTGATTGGAAGCAGGAAACTTATTATTACAAAATAATTTGAATTATAGAGAGCACATGCAGGAATTGGAGAACAATAGCTCTCCTAGCATAGGGAACAAGGAATATGCAAGGAAGTTACACTTACTCCTAAGCTCTGATTATAGCGTACTTCTCACTTGTTCTCCAGTGAGAAATGGCTTCCTTAGTTCCTACAGTTTTATGCAGAATGTGCCCAATTTAAAAAAAATATTAAGAATTATATTAAGAGATAACAGTTATCCAAGTGCTACCTTCTGGTCCTTAACTCTGTTACTTTGTAATGGGGAAGAGCGAAATCAGACAGTTGGCCCTATCAGGACCACCAGTGGAGACTGCAGAGCAGAAATAAAGAGAATCCTTTATTTGCTTTTTCCATTTTTGAAGCTGCACTGGCCAGCTTCCATCACATTAGTAATAGCAAAAAGTGATGTCATTTTGCACTGCCTCCACCCTTCTATCCCAGTCTTCAGGGAGGATGCTCTGCTACTGGGAATCAACAGATCAGTTTCAGAAACCTGTCATCCCCAACAGCTAAGAAACACAATTTTCCATTTTCTTCCCCTTTGTGTCTGGAAGAAGAATATTCAGATGCCCTCTATATTTAAAGTTGTCTTTTCTGAGCAGTCTGTCAAAACTTCTCTAGGGACTCACTCCTTCCCAACACAAATAACTTCCATAGGTACAGAAGGAAGCTGATGCAAATTTTGTGTCTGTTCCACACAATCCTTGCAACAGCTGCTGGTTTTCAGTGGAAACAAAAAGCTACTAGGTATCACTAAATAAAATAGACAGGGAAATCCCAGAGCTGATCTTTAACAAGAAACATTAGACACAGTTAATCATGTACTCTGAAAGCTATACAAGCAAGTAAATACATGCAGAACATCATGCTGAGCATTTGATTTTCACTCAGTGCATCTATGTTCACACATTTCAGGGAAAACTCCAGAAAAGGTCTATGTGAGTCACAGTCTTGAATTCCTTCTACCTTCCTAGTGCACTATCCTGATTTTCAATCTGGTTTTTTTTTCCTCAGTTTTAGAGGATCCTAAAAGAAATTGCAATCTTATGGTGCCACTGTGCAATGCAGAGTCAACATTTAGGCACTTGGTCCAGGCACATGCGTAACAACTGGCAATTCATTTGTAAACTTGGCAAACTCAGTTAAACCTTCTAACACAAGTTCTTTCTTTGCAGTCATACCTAGGACACATGATTTCTACCAATGATGTGTTCTAGGACAGGGCTTTACATGAAGCCATCCATTGTTAGGCCCATCTGAAACAGCCAGCTGCCCTTTTTATAAAAGATCATCTCACCCCTGATTCAGGACGAGTGCCACCTACTGGCAGCAAGAGCCATTTCTATTTGCTTAAATTCATCAAGAATTCTAACATGAGTTACTGTTGTTTCAGGCAGTTTTGCTTCAAGTCCAAATGGTGAAAATAAGCCTCAANTTTTTATGAAAGATCATCTCACCCCTGATTCAGGACGAGTGCCACCTACTGGCAGCAAGAGCCATTTCTATTTGCTTAAATTCATCAAGAATTCTAACATGAGTTACTGTTGTTTCAGGCAGTTTTGCTTCAAGTCCAAATGGTGAAAATAAGCCTCAAAGAAAAAGAACCATTTCAAAAATCTGTAGTGCTGCATGCCAGATTCTTGTTAAAACTCGCCTGCCCATGATGTTGCTGACTGATGAATTCCCTAGCACCACCGCCAATAGTCACTGTACCAACCTTTACTGTAAAAAAAAAAAAAACTAAGCAAATCTGAAAAATATTCACCCTCTATGGACAATCTCTATTGAATTCAAAAGGTGAACTAGAAAGAAAAGAAAGAGCAAAAAAACAAAAGTAGAAATATGTCTAAATATGGACAAAGACAACAAACATCTATAAATGGAAGCTGAATATTACAGAATGAATAAAAATACCACTGCATTGTAAAAAGTCATCTGCACGGCTTCATCGAAAAGTCTTCTGGAAAACATTTACTATAAATGACACCTCTGCTCTATATACAAGCTTCATAAATGAAGTATAGGATTTTAAGAGACATTTTCTCTTTCTTTTGTCAGGTTTGGAGTCGTTAAACAGAGATTAGCTGGATAAATAGAGGAAGTGATTTTTAAACTGTTTGCAAACTTAATGTGAAGAGCCCAGCCTTGCAAATTATCACGTCTAATCAGAGATGCACGCTTCACTGCTCCAGTAATTGTACTAGTATTAGTCAAATTCTTGTTGTCTCCTCATTAGCCATGAAAAGGAGACTCGAGTTGTACTTCATTAGAGTATCCTGAATATAAATTGTTAGTGTAAGGAGGAAGAGATGTATTACATACTGTGCTGTACATAGAAAGAAAAATATTAGGAACATAAAACATATTGAATCCTTCTGGTGTTACACTGAATATATGACTAACAACAAACCCCCTCTTTTCTCTTTTCGTTATTACTGTCTCGATCCTCTCTTCTATTTGCAGTGAGACCTTAGTACTTGAAAATGTAATTTACAACCAAAGAAAGCAATCAAGCAGTTTGTATTTCCGTAGCCAGAAGAATGCAACTTAATCAAGAACTGTGTCCATAGTAGAGACGCTTGGTAAATTCTTGACTCCTGGATAACAGGTAAATGTGATCTAATCCACATTAAATGTAGATCAAATCAAAAGGTTTGTTCCTTCGATCAACAAAGCATTTAAGTACATGGTCATGTCCTTTATTCAGCAGTGCCCTTAAGTACATGCCTCTAAATCAAGAGAATTTAAACACATGCCTAACATATGAAGCATGTGCTTAAGGGAATTGGGGTTTGAAAAACCCAGCTTGAATAAGATTTCCAAACAGGTCTATTAGAAGAGTAAAAGTAAAAACATTCCCCAGAATTTCAGTAGAAACAGGCAAAGCAAATTTTTGCATTTGTTTTTTCACAACTATTTTTGTTGGTGTAAATCTGAGCCTGAAATATTTGTATTACTCAACAACAGCTAAGGGAAGCTGCAAATGAACTAGGCAGGTCACCAAAATGCTACCAATAAATGCCTTCTGCTTCTCTGTTATAGATTAAAAAGAATGAAAAAGCAAATAACACGTAAAAATATACCCTTTCACCCCTTGAACTACAACACCAAGTCATCACAAAATCAGATGTCCGAAACCAAAAACCCAAGTCAAACCTAGTCTATCATTTGTTCGCATGGAAGACTTGGCATTAGGGCAGTAAATAATTCAAAAGGGGACTTAAGTCCCTACTCTATTGTCCAGTAACTCTGCTTATTGCAAGAATCTTAACCGGATTTCTACGCTTGAGATTTGATCATCGTTCAGTTGTGTCCTCTCAGAACACAGTAATATCCTCACCCAACTTCAGCTCTGTCCTTCGAAAGACAACTAGAATCTTCAGTTTATTATTATTTACTGTAATTTAACCAGCATTCAGGAGCTGATTATGGAAAGGTCCCCATCTTGCTTGGTCAACATATCCCGGACATAAAAATAATAATTCTGAAATACTTCGTGGTGCCTCTTTGAACAATATTAAAACACTTCAGTAACCTTTCATACAGAATTAATTAACATAAAAACCAGCCTCCACAATGCAGCAGAGCCCTAAAGTGGTTTCTGGAATTTAATTAGGCTAACCTTCTTTTCTCTACATTGGTACCGCTCTATAATAAGTGCAAATCATTATTAATTCCTTTGGTGTTCACTGTAATAACATTAATCATGATGAACTCTTTTGGTAGTAAAGTGTATGTAATATGTAATTCCATAATAATTTAGCATTAACTTGAAATTAATTTATAAAATATACTATTTGTCACCACACACTGAACGTTTATAAAATTCCTCATAGTCATTAGTATCAGGATAACTTGCATAAAAAAATACATTGGCTATAGACTTAAAAAGCTCATAAATACATTTGGGAATTTGAGTTAGAGATGTTAGTGATCATTTATTTAGCAAATTTTCCTTTAAAAACTATAGCAGGAACATTTTAAGAAGTAATAAAATGTCATCTGTTGTGGAAAACACCTGAATCCCTTTTCATTTCTAACACTTGTACAACACGAATTCTAGTTTAAAGCTGATTAAAGACTGGAATTTAGAAACGTTCGAGGATGTGTAGTAAAGAGTAACTTAGCCAATCAAAATTCTTTCTATACGTGTTTCTCTTATCATTTAACTGTAATTTGGATGCGTTGAAACAACTAAGTGACACGTAAGAGTTGTTGCTCTGTAGCCAAGAACTGACCAGGTAATTTGTGGTAGTGGGAGATGATAGAGTTTGAATTTGTTAGCTTTTGGTAAATTATTCTTTCTTTATGGAGTGACCATGAGATGTTGAGAGTTGGTTTATTTCATCAGGAAACATTAGCAACATGGGGTTACGGGCCAGATCACACCTCGTTGAAGCTAATAGCTTCGGCCACTCTCCTTCACCAAAGATATTACAACTTAAATCACTACCCCGAAGCACGGGCAAATAGGAAGCTGTCTGCTGATTAAAATTTTATAATAGTTTGGTTAGAAATGAAAATGAAAGCAAGGTCAAGCCCAGTCAGAGTGAGTGTTGGTATTGGATCCCCAAAAGAACTGTGATAGAGTTTTTTTGATTCAGCACTAGTTGAAAAACCTGATTATTTGAAGTAAGAAAATGGTTTCCCAAATTCTTTGGTTTCTCTGGAATTTAAAAGAAATCCAAAACTTGTGTATTGTCTGTAAACAAACAATTATGCATCAGAGAACTTCACCTGATCATAAATTCTCTCAATCAGACTAGCCTAAAGGACACTAAATTTTAGCCAGTGTCCTCAGTCAGGGATTTCTATGATTGCATGAAAAACACAGCACGATGATTTCCAATAGAGAGGCTTCAGATCTTGTAAAAAAAAAGGAGAAAAAGATACAAAATAAAAGTGCTTGTCAAGCGACATCTTGTTGCTACAAATGGCCAAGTGATTAGGTTTAAGATGCTATCAGACACAGACCGTATACAAACATCCTCAGTGAGTGATACTAATGGAAAAGCAGTTTTGTCTTTCCACAGAGGATTTGTTTTCATCACTGGACAATGCAAATTCTCTGTATTAAAAATTTACAAAGAATGCATTTGGAATCCTTTTATCTGTCTGTCTTAAGTATTTCTAAGGTGCCAATCACTACATTATCTAAACACATTAACAGAGTAGCTGGCTTTTACTAAATATAAAGAGATTCCAACAGAATTCAAGATCAAAACACCTCCTTACCCAGCCACAGAAAGCCCTTCTCAGTGCTGGCAAAGGCTTCTCACAACAGCACTGAGGAGCTCTCTGGGGCAGAGCCTAGATGCAAACAACGCTTGCACTCCATTTGCAGGGCCCAGAAGCTGATGGGAACACATTTACTTACACAGCCTACAGCTCCGCATACATTCTGAAGTTACTTACATTATAGTTCTTGGACTATGCTATAGCTGATGTAAACTGTGTGCTATAATGAAAGAACAGAACATGTAAGCATATGCTGTGAGTGGGAATGAATTTAAGCGTGTGTTTATACACTTGGCTGAATCAGGCCCCTTATCACTCAAGGAGAACTTCAGTGTATTTTATATCAGCATTACCTCAGCAGAGTTGCCTCTTCTTTAAACCGGTACGAGTAAAAAGCAAGAATTATGTCCCGTAAATTTTAGGTGTATTGACAGGTCTTTGCCACCTTAAATGAAAAATACTGGGTATGTCTTTTACTCTACATAATTACTTTTCCAGAATGCTAGGTATTTGTTGTGAAAAATGGTTATTTCAATAATTTCTTCTAGCTTAATATTTAAAACTGTATTTTGCTCTTAAAATATTATTAATTTACACAAAAGGAGACTCTACTTTGGAAAAAGTGAAGGATCCTTTGTGTCATCTATTTCCTGCAATGACTTAATGATGCATAAAATAGACGAGAAAGATCACATCTTCTCCTGGTATAAATTGTTAGCTGCAGACCCCGCATCACAAATATCTTCCTCTTATATCACTGTTAATGTTACTTAGAGGAGACCCCCCCCTAAGAAGTTACTTCTTAAAGAAGTATTGGCCATGATCCCGTGGTCCAGCCTGCACTAAGCTTTGTATTTAAAGTGTACATTCAGCTATTTAGTTATGTACAATGAGTTCAGCTTATTTCTCCCCAAATCATAACTTTTTTTTTTTGAATGAAGAAAGAATTTTTTTAATAATGTATATTCATACTCAAATGACTTACATTTAAGAAGTGTCCTCAGGCTTGCTGCTTAAAGTTGGAACTTGATTGAATTCCATTTACATTCAGTGTCAGTGATAATTCAGTGATAATTCACTGTGTGCTGGAAACAAAGAAAAAAATTACAGCTTGAAAAATTATATTCTTCTCCTTGTATATTTGATATTTAAATAAGCGGTTTCCTAGTCATACTGGAGAGCTCTTTCTCATTCTGCACTTCTCTGTGTGTTTCCCTCATCAGTGTACTGGAAATTTAACCATCAGAATTGGAGAGGGACACATTTCAATTAGTCTGACCCTCATTATGAGAGCTATCAGGGCTCTTTTGTGAATTGCCACAGCTCAGCACTGGCCTAATTCCAGCACTGCTTCTTATGCTTTTTCTCCTCCTTGCTCTGCTCTTTTCTTAATCTTATTCTCCATTTTTCACATGCTCTTTTCTGTATCATTTTCCCCCTTGCAATTTGCATCACTTTTGTATCCTCCCTCCATGCTTCTCTTTCCTCCTGGATCCACCATCTAGCCTTCAAACCTCACTTCCCACCCCCCACCTCCCGCTTTTATTTTTCTTTTCTCTTCAAGTTTTCCCCTTTCATGAAGACCCTTCTTGTTCTATCAATCAGCATTTTAAAAAACAACTCCAGCAAATTTCCTCTCTATACAAACTGAGGCTTTCTTTAAAGAGATCATTTTTTACTGCAACTCAAAATATGCTCCCACTGATGCTACAACTTCACTCAAGGTCATAAAAAGTAGCTTATGTATTTCACCAGCCTAGTGATTTTAAGTGTTTATTCTCTACAGATGTGAGTCTGAATTAAAATTTCCAGCACATGCCTGAAATCACAAGTATTGCTCCAAACAAATTACTACTCAAACGACTTTATGACTCTCATTCCAGGAAAAACATATTTCTAGGTGTTGTATCAAAGCCCAGGCCAAACGACATTTGAAGCCCTAGTCTTAATGCTTTATGCACTCTATAAAAGTACCTTTCATCCTTGAGTATTCTTTCTTTTTTATGAACTATCCCTATGCAGATGTCTTTAGGGTGGGGTTGTTGGGCAAAAGTATCCCAAGTAGGAATTTTAATCAAGTATATGGAGTTAGATTCTTATAGAACAAATGATGTAGTATCTCCGACATTTCCGCAACAAACAAAAAGCTTGTGATTTCAAGGTTCAGTAGAAAAAACCACATTGCTTGCCTAAAAGCTTTACAGTTGTATGATGTGGAAATAAATGAAAATAGAAGTATTTAGATTTTTTTTCTTAATGAAAGATTCATTGGACGATATTCTCAACCATTGGCTGGGATTTGAAACACCCTTCTGTGTGTGAAGGTGCATGCAAAGAAAAAAGCTAAACCAATTAATTACATGCAGAAATTGGGCCAGCTAACATTTATGCCACTGCTTCTTTACATAATACAGAACTCTTGTGTGCATAAAAGAAACAGGAAGCTTCACAAAATTATTATATCTATCTCTTGGCTGGGGTAAACAAGCACAGCTCCTTTGCATGTTGAAAGCGGAAGGAATTTATATGGTGAAACTGTTATTTAATCACCAATTAAAAACAAGAAACATGGCTCAACATAAGACATTGTCCTCTCGTCTAATTAACCCCTGCACTTTACAGGTCCACCTTCCAAAGCAGAGGCTAGACAGCAGTTTTCTACAACTTTCACCTCTCATTGATGCTCAGAAGTGGCAGACTCCACCAAACGCCGAAGTTATTGTAGCTGGGGTCATTTATTCCAGCTGCAAATAGCACTTGGATGTTTCTCACACCAATGAAACATTACCACAAGCTACTTTCCCCCATTTCTCTATGGCACAGCAGTGGGGCAACTAGGCTGTGTATTTTGTCTATTCAGGCATCAGTTTCTCTTCTCTCAGATCAAGGGGATCACTTGCAAGACCATGCATGTGTAACACGCTAGCTCAGCTACAGAGAGCAACACGCTCCTTCAGGGAACTATGAGTTATTGCTATTTGTGCCCAGAAGACACTTCCCACAGCAGGACTGTGCCCCACATCCGGGTTGTAGATAAGCTTGCCTGGGAAACCGCAGGCTTACTACCGCCAAGGTAAATACTCCTGACAATAAGTCTGCACGTTATGATTTCATAAACACAGATTGCTCCTTGCTCTTAACCAGCCTGTGATTTTCACTTTACGGAACACTTTTGTTGTCTGCATAAGCTTTTCTCAGTTTCACATGTACTAATTCAAGACCAGCACTTTCACGTAATCCCAATGCATTTATACATTCTCAGCTACACCAAAAGGACGCTTAGCAGGTTGTTAGCTAAGAAACACCTAAAAACCGTAGAAGCGTTGCTGTCAGTGGCAGGGAGGTGGAGGAGGAGAGATTAATAGGAGTTTGCCCCAACCTTGGCTCATCTTTTAATACTAAACAAATTCAGATAGTGAACATACTGTGGTTAGCAGTACCAACGTGTAACAAAGATTAATGTAAGTCAGTTTGATGCTGTCAATTCACATCTTTTTAAAGAGCCATGATGCAACCAGGGGCTTAGAGCCACTTGCAGTTCACTCATCCGAAACACGAACACAAAAGCTTCTGGGTGCTGCTCAGGTCTCTGTGTGGTGGGTCTGCTACGTGGGAATCAGAAACTGAAAGACAAGCTTCACCTAGGTTCTCGTGAAGCAGCAGTGTCAGTTTTATCTCCTGCAAAGTTCACGGCAAGATGAGGAGAGTTTTAGCCTCTGCCATTAGAAAAACATTGTTGTAAAGGCTCGGGTTGATTCACCAAATATAGCATTGCCTTACTGGAGAGAAGGCTGGCCATGTCCTTTCGTTAGATTTGTCCATTGCATTACAGGGTATAAATCACAGTCGTCTTTAACTTTCTAAGGCTGCTTTTGAGGATTAAGTTAAGAGTTTACTGCATTATTCAAAATCATTGGGTTTAAGTGTATTTTGCCACTCCCTGGGAAGCTTCAAGGAAATTGTCTTGACAGGAAGACATTTTATTCTGCATTTTGGACTCATATGAAGTTACAGGATCTCAGCACACTTCTGCAATCCAAGCCAAAGTTCAGATGCAATTGTCCTTTTCACAATTAAAGGGATAAAACTCTCTTCCCAGACCATCACCTACCCAGCAAATCCCAGCTCTCCCTCTCACTGCTGCTACAGAGAAGCTGTGCGCTCACAACTCCAAGAGTCTGAACAGCGTTTGCGAGAACGGAAAAGTATTTTGTGCATTCACATCACTTTTGCTTTACAGGCACATAAAAAGCGTCGTTCTAAAAATTTGTCAAGGATAACATGAAACCAGTTTGCCATCAGTACTGCATCTAATAGGAAAAAAACTGCTGGGTTCAAATTGCCATTTCTCTGATGTGTAGGAACAAGCCAAATAGAAATTGCCAGAGCAGTTCTGACCAATTCACTGACGCTTATAGCCTATCATGAAAATTGTATTGCCTCCTATCAAAGCTTTCCTTCTCCAAAACATTAGAGCTTAGCTTCCGTTCAAAGTTCTTACTTATAATCTGCTACTTGTTGATATTCTATCTATGTCATGGCTCGTGCCTCTTGGAATATGTTAAATTACAGCAGCATCATGTGTGATTACTCTTGTTTCCAGCCAAGTGAGGAGGGAACTACGCAAACCAAGAAAAAGTACTAGGGCTTACTAAGGAAAGTGAAGAACAATCTGAAATTTTTGTAAGACAGCTGCTTAGTAGAAAATATGAAAGCTTTTTGGAATTTTATCCTAAATTGTAAAAAAAACACCAAAGGTTTAGAAAGAGTTTAGCTATCTTTCCTCCCTCACTATTTCAGGAGCCCCAGCTTACCTGAGTCCTAAGGAAAGTTATAGAGAACTTGTCTTTCCTTTGCACTGTTTTTATTACCTCTTACACCTGCTCAGAGCAGGTGTCAAGCATTCCCATTTTAGCTCAGGTGTGAATACTTACACAGGGCTCAAGCGAGGAGCTTGTGTGAGAAAAGGTTTGTTAGCTTCATAAGCCCTAGATTTCTTGCTAGAGACAGTCTTGCTTTGGGTTTGAGTAGTTCAGAAGTATTTCAGAAAAATCTGATTCAGCAGGCAAGTTCTTCAAACTAGAATCCTAGCTCTGAACTCCTGACCAAAATGACTTAGAAGAAGCAAAAAGAAACTTCATAATCTCACAGAGGTACCAAACACATTGATAAATTCCTTCTGATTTTTCAAATAAGGAATGCTGCAAGCGTTCTAAAAGCACAGTTCTCGTCTTGCAGCCACGTTTATGCTTTTGCGGGATAACAGAACTACTTGGAGGTTTCTAATCCAAAGGTTGAGCTGGATGCCAGAGAAAGGACTGAGGCAACTGCTTCAGTGAAACTCATTTAGTTCCTCTTTGTTTCATTTAAGTTGCACCTTCCTAATCCCTTCTCACTGCTGCTGAGGATTTCCCAGCCCCTCAGTGCTACTGATTCTCTTTCCGCTTTGCTATTCCCTGCCCTACCGGTCTTGGTAGCGGCTGTCACGCGGCCCCATCTGCCACACTGCTCTTCCCTTCCCAAGCTGCGTGCTTCTCTCTCCACCCTGCACCTGGCACAAGCAGCACAATAGGAATAAACTCCAGCGTATAATAAATAATCTAATCTAGCAGGTGACAATGCATCTTAAAATTGTTAAACTCGTAACTCTTTTATATTATGTATTTTTGAACAGGGAAGAGAGGATAAAGGTAGAAGTTTCCTTGATTTTTTGAAGGTTTTTTCCTTCCAGTCCGGTGCTCTAGACTATTTCCCATAGTGCATGTGAGAGAGAGAAAAAAAATGCCATGCTACAGTAAAATTACAGGCAGTGCCTTTCTTTTTAATCAGATAGATTATCACCAGCTGACTGATGAATCCACCCTGGAGAGGGCAACATGACACAGTTTACAACCTTAAGGATTACAGTAGTCCAGATGCTATCATCTTAATTGGAAGAACACAGTGTTGCCAACTGTCCACATTAGCAAATGGAAGGTTGCTTTATTATTATTTTTCCTTTGCCTCCACCCCTTTCTTTTCCTTCAAATACCCAAGAACTAAGATCCTTTGTATGGTTTTCTTTACTGAAGTCTTTTTATCAGCTCATAAAGACAGCCTTTTTGAGACAACTTAAGCCCCACTGCATAGGCACTGGATTTTCCCAATACTCTCATTTTCCTATCAAAAAGGGGAAGATAACAAAAATGTCATTTCAAAACATTCAAGCTGACCCTCAGAAAGTGCCTGAGCTTAAGCTATCATGTCAATAAAACAGTAACGACATCATATGTGATTGGCCGCAAACAGTAATCACAGGGAGGGAAGGGAAGAGGGATAACCAAGTAGCTAAGGTAATCTTCCATGAGTCACCAAGTTCCTGGTCTGACCTCTCTTGTTCTCTTAGCGGCATGCCCAGAACATCAGCACAACAGTCTAGAGCACTTCAAAATGTTTTATTTAATTACATCATACTACTGTGAAAAATGTAATTTTCTGTTTAAAGCACACAGGGACGTTCAGAGGCATCTGACAAGGCACTGAATTAAACCAGCAAGTCTCAAGCTAATGCTCTAGTCGTTGCTCCTTTTCTCTGTCCTTGGGTGAACGACTCAAATCACGTTGTGTCTCGATTTCCCATCTGGAAAAAATCCTCTTAGTTTGTAGACTATGTATCACCAGATTTGATCGTTTTGTGGGGAAGGTACAGTCACCATGCTCAACTGCATAATATAAAATAATTCCAGTTGCTTTTACGCAAATGAAGCAGCCGGTGAAAACCTTCCTTAGCTCTGTGCTTCCTCAAAGTACCCAGCATCGCTCTTCCCTTGTGCCATGGCCAGTTTGGGAAGGAACAGGGAGGAGGGAGAAGGGTCTTGAGCCAACCTTTCGATACAGGCAGTGATTTAAGGGAGCCTATTCACATACAGCTCAAATGCAGTTCTCTCCTGCAAGATCACTAAACAGAACAACACACTCCTGCTGCTGGAGCGTACTCATACTCCTGCCTCAGAGGGCAGGCAGCTAGGACAAGCTTTGAGGATGGGAGCTTCAGAAGCATCCAAGGGAGTTAAGGACAAACCTCTCTGATGCCTTAGCAGGATTTCTGCTTCCAAATTCCCTAGATACTTTGAAAAAAGCTCTTTGCTTTATATTTTTAACTCTTTTCAGAATATGGGGAAGACAGGTTGCTTCTAGTCCATCTTCTCTGAGATCAGAACTACCTCAGAGTATTTCCTAACAGGAGATCTGTCAGTTGAAACTTTCTGATTCCAGCCAACAGAATTGTACAGGTTTCTTTGTAGAGAAGACTGTAAGAGCAGGAAAAAACAGTGAGATCCTCTGGGGGTGGTGGAGGCTTTATGGGCCGAGGGAATTTTTACTACTTCTGCTAGGAAGAAAGGAAACAAAGCTGTCAGTGCTGGAGGCACTCTGGACCTGTGCTCGTAGGCTAAAATGGAGAGCAAAATACATGTGAAAATCTAAAAATAAGTGCTAGAGCAATTAAAATGAAATATGAGCTATTTGAGGGGTAGAAAAAGGCTTAGTCTAAACAGCATAAAGTTACATAAATAACACAACATAGCATAAAACCCCAAATTAACAAATCTAACACATAGTGGTCTGTGGGTTTATCCCTGAAGTCATAACACTAGATTACTCATGCCTACTGCAACCTTCATACCCGATTTTGTATTACGGTTGTTATAATTTGTATGTAATATGACTGTGGATATAAAACAAGTCACTCTTTCTAACCTTTCAAATTCTCATGTGATCGTCTCAAAACCAGACACAGAGTAGAACTGAAAACCAGAGAGAAATAATTGAAGGTATTGAATGGTTTTCATACAAGTAATGACTACAGCTCTCTAACCTGGAATAGAGACAGCTGACTGGGTGTATGGCAGAGGTATTTAAACCCTGAGTGGAACAGAGAGAGTAAATAATGAATTGCTATTCATAGTTTTTTCCAACACAAGGACTACAGTTCGTCAAATGAAACCAGCACGTAGACAGTTTAGAAAAAAGGAAAGATACTACTTTTTCATGCAACATAGTTAGGCTGTGGAAGCCCTAACCACAGTGCCCTACAGGGCCTGAGAGATTTACATTTGTTCAACAAATGATAAAATCATAGAAAAAAAAAATCCACAAAGAGCTATTGAACAGGAAAGAAATAAATTTCATCTCAGAAAGACTGAACTGCAAATTGCTGAAGGCTGGGAGAGTATATGGACAGCATTTGCTTGTTCTGTTCTTATGAACTTCTGTGGGTGCTAATCGTGTTGTGGGTGACAATTGAAAATCTAATCTAGTCCTGTCTAGTATACCCGCCAAGCATGGCTCTTCTCAGGTCTCAGTTTCTGAGGTTTCAACATGTGAAGACATTTGACCACTCTAGAGTCAGGGGTGATGGGTCATACTCGTTGCTGACTTGAGAGGAAGCCTTTGGCACAAGTGCAGATTCCTGCCTTCAGCTGCCGTTCAGTGCTGTGGCCCATCCTTCCAGTGGTCTCCATCCCACTTGTGTGGTGTCAGAATGCCGAGCTGCCTCTATGACACAAACCTTTGAAGGGAGAGATACTACAAACTGTCTGGCAAATGCCCTGAGATGTGAATGGAGCACCAGAGGAACCCAAGACTACTCAAAACCAAAACGGAAATGGAAGCTCTGAGATTTGGCAGAATTGTTGTCCATGTGCACAAGTGGAGTTTGGGTCCGAAGGGCAAGAAATGAAGCTGCAGACCCAAGTGTCTGTATAGAAAACTTTTTATTAAAACAAATAAAAGAAGATGATCATGATAGATAATCATGGTCAGTTCCTCTCCTTATTGAGGGGCTTAGAAGTGAGTAAACTAATACATATTCCTTAATATTTCAATTTATAAAATGTAGGTAATGTTATTTTAGCTGTCATCCTTTTTGCTTTAATTCTTCCCACCCCTCCATACATGACCAAAACCACATATTGTGTGTGTTCTAATTAACCTTTTCCTTAATCATTGAAAATATGTTTTAAAATTTCACCCCTGTTGGCACTACAAGATTGGACAGAAAGGTCACTGAGTGACCATGCTGAAAGAAAGGGGTCAGTGTGAAATGGAATGGGGGACATCGTGCTCTCTGGGAGAAATGTGAACTCGTGACAACATAATCAGTTCGGTGCAACTGTTTGGCTAGGAGGTACATTCAAATCAACTGTCTATCCTACAGCCAAACAATTTTCCCTTTTTTTGCTGCACTGTGTTGCCAAGTAAATCATACCACAGCATGTTCGCTTTCTTCACAAGATGTCTGACATCTGTGTCTGCATTAAAGATGCCAGCTTAGTTTTCTGTGAGCAAGAAAAGCCACAAAAATCCAACACCTCACACTTTTGCTTGCTGAATGATGCTGTGCTGTATAACTACTGGGATTTCCTTCACTTTCTTATAAAATACCCTAAATGAAACAAGAAAATTAGTAGAACCTCCCTGTACAGATTTAAAATAAAGCCCATAACTTAGATTTTATATCTTTGGGTTAGGTAGCTGATTATGAAGTCCAGTCATAGGTTGTACACTCTTTCTGTCATTAGCTGGACTGGAAAATATTCTAATTAAAACTTCCATAAGAAAGCATTTTGTAAGTTTTCAAAGTTCAGCAGACTTGGGATCTTAGGAAGTGCTTAATAATGACAAAGATTCTATGGAGAATTTTAAGTCAAGGAAGAAGAAAGATGCCATTTCTTAATTAGTCTGCCGCCTGTTTCCCCATTGGACAGCCTCGCCTCTCAAAGCACTTTAAGTAAAGCAATCTGCAGGTGGCTGCTTCTGCTACATACACATCTTTGCGTATTTACTGGACGGGTGTTTGATTTGGCGTTTGACAAACAACAGTACACAGCCGTGGCAGACTCTAAGAAACAACAGGAGATCCATGCCACTGTGATGGTTCTCGGTTGCTGACAACAAGACAGTGAGAATTTTTCCATCTGATGGCTCTGTCCAGAGGTGTCTTATAAAGAAAAACTTTAGCATACAGAGTTTAGAGCCTTTTAACTTTTGTTACATCTAAGACCAGGTCTCCAGCTGCTGTAAATTGGCCTGCTTTAGTGTTCTACGTAAAATGTTCAGGAGATGCATGGAGTAAGCAATCTTCAGTACACGGTGACATGAAGCCTTATTACTTCCACAAGAAACAGGAATGATGACATATATTCTTCAATGCCATCTGCTGGCACTTTATTTAATAGTGAAGTCGTCACAAATATCTACATTTAACACTCTTATAAAAACAAGTGTCTGAAGATTCATATTGTTTAGCTTTCCATGGATGGACACAGAGAAACATGAATCGGGACTGCTCGTGACCACTGCTGCGGTTGCCCCTCTTACCTTACAAGCTATCTGAGGGATGCTGCAGCTGTTTTTCAGTGGCAGGAATGACTGAGATATTTAAAGGGTCTATTCCATCTTAGGAGATACAACTTTTTTTCATTTAATTCACAATATTTTCATGCTAGCAAGCATTTCATAGACTAACTACACAGTAAAAATATTCCTTAACTGGCGAGCAAGGCATCCGAGATAATCAAATTTACAGGGAATTTCCTAAATTTATTAGTATATAAAACTAATGAGAGTACTAACAATTACAACTAATGTACTTGCAGTCAGTGTTTCACACAAAGCCATTAACTAGGTGTTTTCTTTGCTCTTTGCTGTGTCTGTAAGCACAGTGCGCAGAATGAACACCGAGAAGGCCTGACGGGCTTTCCATGCAGAGAGGAGTTGACTGTGACATTGCAAAGCAGAGATAGATTTGTAACAGGACCAACAGCTGAAAAATACAGAAGACTTGTAAGAAGCTTAGTGTGCAACAGAGCTTGATGCCAGGGGTGAATGGGAGGGCACTGGGACAACTAGTGCTTCTGATCTCTGCCTAGCCTCCCTCTAACATAATGATAGATGATCCTCAATGAATTCTACATTATAGACTCTTGATTATACTTAAATTATTTTGAAAGCTTAGATTTATGTTAAATTAACACTTTCTCATGATTTCTAGAATAAGGTTGGCCAGTGCTGTCACAGACTGTAAAAAGAGCTTTTGCAGTATTTGGGGTTAGTCTTGTCTGGTCCATATTGGGGAAGAAGTTTATCAAGAAGCTATGCTGCTGATATTGTTTTCATACTTCTTCCACTTAAGAGGAGCAGCAAGGAGGTTACTTAATATTGCTGGCACTTACTGTATTCACCCTTTTGTGTATTATTTTAATCAATGTAGGTCAGACATAATTCAGAAGACCTTCAAAGTAATCTGACTATAAGTCAATGCAAATTATTAATCTATTAATATTTTACATTTTACTGAAACACTTCAAACACCATACATCAAATTCTGCATTCACTTTCCATTGTCTGTTTTTAGAGAAGCTTTTTTTTTTTCCCAAGTCAGCAGAGTTAATCCGGGAGGAAGATGTGGTCCCGAGTCACGAGGGACACAACCAGACTGAAATTGGTTAAATAGCACAAGAAGATTGGAACAGTTTGTGACAAGTAGCATGTCATTGCCCATTGTCTTGCACCTTTTGTAGTCATTTGTATCAATACATTTATACCAACATCTGCAAATGGCAGACACGTACATGATTGTATTCCCAGGAAATCTTATGATACCAGACCCGACTCTTACAGATACTGCAAAAAAGAAATGGACTACAATTTATACCCAGTTATTCACCTATGAAAGACTAATGTGAGGTTCAGACCTACACAATATTGATATCCATTTAAGTTATTTAAAAGCTGCTGCTTTTTAATAATAATGCCTTTTACCCATATTAATATATTAAAAAAATACTTGCATTTTAAAAAATTTATTTGGTCTTTCTCTGCAATGACTTCCTTAATTTTGTGAAGATGCATTGACTCTAATTTCAGGGCTGAATTCAGCATGAAACTAATACATAACTCTTTTAAGGAAACAGCCATGTTAAGATGCAGAGGTAACAATTAAGCTCCAAAGAGGAAGAAAAAGAAAAGAGAAGAAATTTAAAGATAAAGTCAAATGCTTGTTTGTCAGCCTACCAATGACCTCATCCTGACTACATTTTACAAGTTCAATTCCTCCATTTAAAAAACTCAAACAAACACACTATGTTTTCTGAATGTATTGGATATATTTCCTGTACTCTCACCAGTGATAGACCCGCAGACGTTCAGGTACCGAGTTTCAGAAGAAAGCGCACAGGCACTTGTTGTCAATTGGAAAGACTGAAACTTGTACCCAAAGATTGGTATCATAGAGAGAAGTTTCAAGCTTTGGAGAAAAGTGTCAAGCTTTGGTACAGTGTTCAACGTTCCTAGAAGATTTTTTCCAGCTGGGGCCTGACTCTAGCTGGGGCCTGTTACAGCTATTAAGGCAAAAATGAGGGCTGTACAGCCCTTGACCTGGCTATCATCTAATAAGCTCAAAAATAAAATCAATCAAATTTCAAGCTATTAGAAAATGAACTCCTATTTAGGAACCTCTAATTTAAAACCTTTTTGCAATTATTTTCAGGCATGAAGCATTCAAGACGGAGCAGGAAAGGATGTATCCTACCCTAAAGATAATAATAGAAAATGAATCAGAGCTGTCAAGTCTACCAGCTGAACCACCAAGGGAAAGTACCAGATGTGGCCACTGGTAGAAAGAGTGTATGATCTGGCAGTGCTATATCGTCAACAATTTTGCTCTGTCGAACACTCTTCATGTTTGTGTCTCGCTAGAATTTAAAGCAGGTAAAATAAAGGGGAAAAGGAGGAAATGCATAGTGTTCCTCATGACTAATATGGTAAACCTACTCTAAAAACATACTGGCCGAAATCTGACCACAGTATAAATCCATAGGATTTAATTCAAGGATGAATTCAGGGTGAACATTGAAACCTAGCCTCAAATTAGAATAAAGTTTCTTAAAAATAGACAGCACAACCAGCTGATTTCACTTCGTGAAGCCACACAGATCTACATGCACTTTATTCCCTTCTCTTGATTAGAAACTGGTTAATTTTTTCATGTCGTTCCAAACTCATTTGGGCTTTGCAGTTCAGGAGATCAGCTGAAATGTGTGCATCAATTTTTATGCAATTCATAAAGATGAAAAAGAAAAAAAAAGGGAAATAAAAAGCAGGAGTGAAAACACAGAAAAAGCATCAGAGAAAGTAAAACTAATTCCATAAAGATGGAAAAAGTAGGCGGGGGCATTAGCGTAGGAAAAAGAGCATATCTTCCTTCTGGGTCCAGCTTTACCTTCCCAAGAGCCCAAGTCCCTCATAAATTGGCGCTTCATTTTAGCTGGATTTTTTTTTCCCTTCCAGTACAGTTACACTGAAAATTTAATGTTCACGAAATACGTACTTGGAATCAATGGCAGCTAAAGTCAGTAACTTAAACAAGTTACTCTGAAATGGGGTGCATCATTCACAAACAACTTGTTGATTCTCTGGTTTTGATCAAAATTATCACTAGTTTTAGCAAGCCATTAAACTATTTTGAACTCTCCCTGTTGAACTCTCTCTCTGTTGACAGAAAAAAGAAATATGAAATTACAAGCAAATGAGGAAAAAAAGGCTTTTACTTTGTGAGAATGAAAATAAATAAACCAGTTGGAGGCTAAGATAAAAAGGACTCCGGTACGTTGGTTAAATCACCAGACAGAGAATTCCTTGAACTAAATGACAAGGAATACCCTGCCCGGAGGTGTTACTCTGTTGCAGAACAGTGGCACCATGTACTGATTTTTGTGATATACAGTATCGTACAGAAAATATACATTGTAATGTACATTTCCAGAAAAGCACTCCTGCACTGCAATCAGGAAAGTGATAGGGACTATTTCCAAAGTGCCCTCTATGTGGATGAAGTCTGTTCTCACTAATGTCAGTCAAAACTTCCACTAGGATTAAGTTTTTGAGCCTTCTAGAATGGAAACTGTAATACTGGACTTTAAAAAAAAGAGCAAAAAAAGAAATCAAGCCTGAGGAAGGGCACTGAGAGAACCACAGTAGGGAGGGCCCTAGAATTACTAAATGGTGTTCAAAATTTGCATTAATTTGTTCTAACAACCCCAAAGTTAGCATAGGTGGGTTAGAAATAATATCTTAATATTATGATATTGCAATTAAAATTACTGTCCTGGTGAGAACCACTACATCTCTATAGCATCACGGAAGTGTAACAGGAAAAAAAAATCCACATTTTCAAATTACTTAAGGTATTGTTTGGGTTCATGAATATTAGAAAGAAAATCCCGACAGCACGATTTAGTAGCCTATAAGATAATTCCTTAAGAGAAGTGGAGGAATCCCCTGTGATTCATTAGTTTAGGATGGACAGGACAAAGCACTAGAAGATGTCCTGTAGCAAACAATCTTGCATTGCCAGTGAGTTGCACAATATGACCCAAAATGTCTTTTCCATAAGCCTGTGATTTAGCTAGATGCTCATAATTAAAAATATTCATCTGAGGGTGACTGATTAGTAAGTAGAGCTGCAAGTCTTTGGGAAAACCTGTCTCCTGAACAGTCTCATTTTTAAAAAGAAAAATAGATCCAAGTGAGGGCACTATATCAAAAAGTCAAATTAAAGTCACTGGAGACATTACAAGCCAGGAAAAAAAAGATCAAAATAATCAGAACAATCAATTATTAAGTGATGGACTTTTTCCTTTGCTTGAAGTTTGTTTCCAGTGTCCTACTTAAGGGAAGGCTTTTGGATCCCTTCCTGCTCCTGGGCTGTCTACTTGATGTTACACTTGAAAACTAGTTGGAAATTCTTGGCCAGACCAGAGAAAAGCTCTTCTTAATGGACTGTAGGGGGGGTTTCAGCACAATTATACAGAACTATCTATAAGTTGGATCACACTGGCTGACTCAGAGTGGATATATCACAAGGTTCTGCTGCTGATGCCTGGGCTTCTCTCTTTTACATTGTCCGTAGGAACCTTTAGTAAAAGTAAGCACTGCATTTTGTGTCACATTGACCCAAAATATTATGAGGTGGACTACAGCACTGACACACAATTTCTAGCAGAAGTGTCTATCATTGCTCTGAAAAACTCAGCTTGGCTGTGACATGCATCCTTCTCTGAAGGTACCATTTTACAGGCTGAAATATTTTTTGATGCTGTTGTTAAATCCAAAACACAAAAGTTGGTTTGCTCAAAGCAGCTGTTTTCAGTTTTCAGTCAGGCACACACAGTTCTATCACCTACCCAGCAAAGCCCGGATTCATTCGTTTTCAAGCATTTTTGACCTCTCTTATCTCCATTTCTGTGAGCAGACAGCCCGCACTTACGGTGTTCAGGTGAAGTCACGTGTTTGAAGCAAAGGCTAGAAGTGCCTTTAAACTGATTTGTCTTTATCGTTTTCTGTTGTTTAATGTATTCCTCTTATGTGGGGCTACTTCCAGAGATCACCTGCAGGTACATTTTGCACGCAGCGAACACTATATAGACAGAAATTGCAACAGGCACAGCCAAGCCACGCCGCAGGGACATGACTTGCACCTGGCGTGCGCAGGTGCTGCGGGCTGTCCGAGCACCTCACGGACACAAGCAAAGGTGCCAGGCACTTCTGAACGAGCCAAGACTGCCTAATTGGGCCAAACTGCAAGAGAAAGGGTGATGTTGGAGGGTGATGTTCAGCAAGACAAGCGAAGAATTCTTTGAGCAGCTGAGGGAGATATCACTAGAAATAATTTGATGGAATTGATAAAGGGGAAATTTCAGTCTAATATTTTGATGCTCTTGTCAGTGTCACCAGGACTGGTGAGACTTGTTCAACTCTGTAATAATCATCCAGGAAAACAGATGAAGTTTTGTCACATGAAAAACGGAAGAATAGTTTGACACAACATTCAGATGTATGCTTTCTGAAACGGCTCTGCACTGGCAGGTGGATAGGACAAACCAGCTCTTTTCCAGGTTTGGGGCCAGCTCCGTATCAGCTGTGCAACATCATCTCTTCTCTGAAATCAGGAGAGCAGTCCTACCTTACATCTGACAGCTTGACATTGAATTTCTGTGAGGCTTAATGTCTACCTACAAAGCACCTCCACTGAAGTCTTACAGGGATTTTGGCTCTGCCATTATGTGACATGAAAATTTCCAAAACCTTAACAGAAAACTTCGACACACCATAGGAATAAGTGAATACTCCCTACTAAGATATCTCTATGACAGTGCAAGTGACCTGACGCCTGTGAAAATTCCATGTCAGTAGTGAAGGGCAGAACATGATCTAGTCCTTAATGGAATTAGGAGGAGGAGGGATGTTAAAAATCATCTCGAAACATTCATTTTCTTAAACACAAAGCAGATTTCAGAGAAAAAGTTGTTACCCATTTCAAAGTATTTTACCCTTGAGCTGAATTCTTTTCCCTTTAAGAGAAAGGATAGCTCTGTGCAAAAGGAGTTGATATCAGGAAACTCATTACAGGGCAATTACAGTCTACAACAAAGGCAGTTCTGGAACTTCCATGAAAATCTTCTACCACTTTTCCACTGGACGTAGATCACATTTTCCAGGCTCAGGCATCAGAAGCCTGATAAGTGAGTAATCCTTAAAGAGTTTGCCTTCATCTTTTGCAACCTGCAGGAGAAGGGCTTCTCTGAGATCCAAAAGCTCGCTGATGGTAAACCGTTCAGGTGAAACCGTTTTCTCCAGCAGTTTTATCCCCACTGAAGTTAAACCCACTGCACTGAGTACTCAGTTGCTGTTTGAAGGCGAAGGGAAGAAAGAAAAAAGAATAAAATGCAATCTTTCTCCAGCTCGATCCAAATGCCTTTTCTGTAGACCTTGGAAACTGATTGCAATTTCGGTCAAAAGAGCTTATCTAGGGGAGGCTACCTTTTGCTCATAAAGCATCCTGACCAAGGGATTCCGTACAAAATGCACCCCAGGAGGATTAAATCCAAGTGGGAGGCTCACTTCTCTCTGCAACCTGGTTTGCTCCAGAATGGGAGGGGGTAGTATGCTGCAGTCTGTTATCAGCAAGGGCAGGATCCACCATCTTAAAGCCCTGCTTCACCTAGTCTGTGAGAAGTGAGAAACGAGCCTGGAGCTCTCACCGTTCCCCTGCTTGGGCACAAGCTTGACAGCTCAGCCAGGCGTTTCACCCACAGCATTTCATCAAAGCTTCCACGTCCCCCACAACTCCAAACACACACACGCACACGCACACGCGCAAACACCCACAGAGTTTAGGAAATAATAGCAGTGTGCTGACAAATGTTCATTGTGAAGCACGCTGTCATAGCAGCAAAGGCCTTTCTAAATCCACACAAATGTTTTCCACTAGCAAGATCTAACTGATGATGCTTACTTATGGGAGGCAAAATTGACAGTAAAGGAGGACAAGGCAAAAAGAGGAGATCACGGTTAGACTACGTGACATTGCAGAAGGAGAAAGGGATCACCCTGTATTTGGGAATAACAATATATCTATGTATTTAGGTAAATTATTTTTCCACTGCTGTGTTTCCGCTCGACTGTGGAAGAAAGGAGACCGACGTCTGTGGTCTTTGCATTGTACTTTTCTAGCAGCAGTACATGTGCAATAAGATAAGTTTATTTGGCTTGCCACTCATTTATCACCTCAACTAGAAACATTCCTAAAGAATAGCACTTGCACTGTAGCAGCTGATTAAAGGTTTTCCTCAGAAGAGACGTATGAATCTTCACTTTCCCCCAGCACTGAGCTCCGTAGAGGTGCTGTCAGTCAGGAGCTGTGCGGGGCATGCCCGCGTGGAAGTGAGGAATACCTTAATCAGAGCCGTGGGAGGCCTTTTCACCCTGCCGCATACGTGAGAGGCAGAAAGGGGAGCTGGAACACGTGTTCTAACTGAAGGAGCAAATGTATGAATTTCAAATGCTTCTTTTCCTAGAGCCCTTGAGACAGATCTTAGGGGACGGCTTGGGATAGAACAGAACAGCTCTTTTATAAAACCAGCTAAAATAAGAAGAAAATAAGGTACAACTGTTCCGTGCAGGATACAGGTTACTTGTCTGGCTGGACAGTGGGTCTGACGCTGTATTCCTTTACAACGCACATTCTGACAGGTATTTACATGTATGTCGTCCCACAGCTAGCGGAGACAACCTCTTGATTTTTGTTCCATATAAACAGACCAAATAAAATATTTTGTTATTCATTAACTCTCTAATATTTTCTTAATGTAATCTCTTCCACTTTCAATTATGAAAGCCTTTGAGATTTGAGTTGTTAGTCAGGCATGGGGGTGCTTCATTTAAGGGCTTTTTACAATGGTTTAATTAGCAATCAGAGGCTTAGCTGCTTTACTCAGAGACACTGTCAGAAGAAATAGTGATCCTTTGATACTAAGGTTGGAGAAGCATATTTCTACTGATGTTTTACGAGCTGGGATAGTTCTGATTTCTTTTTTTTTTTATCTTTTTTTCATTCTCAACACTGCTGTCATAAATATCTCAATTTTCTAGGTCTCCAAACAGGTATTCCTTCTCTCCTCCAACTTGCATAAGCAGAACTTGAAATTTTCCTTACTAGAACAATAAAAGTCATAAACTCTTGAGGTCACAAATGACCATTTGATCATGTAACAGAACACTGCAGGAGACATTCACAATCAGGTCTGTATATAAAAATTACATTGTAAACTTACATTGCAATAACCAGAACCATATTTTATAACCTCACGGCACCAGGACATGGAGTTAGCTGCTTAGATGCCTATGATCAACCGCACATATCAGTTAACTGCACGTGCATTTTTCTGCCTAGATTTCCAAAACACATTTTGAAAGATGTATGTACCTTAAAGCGCCTTTTCCTCTATTGTAGAACACAATTTTCATTATGTAAAAATCTTTTTATTTCAAATCCTTTATTTTAACATGTTAGAGCCCTTCCCCTATGGGAGGATAGAGATCAAAGTTCACGGTATACCCACAAACTGGATGAAGTTGCTTTGTTTCAATGCATGTAGTGTTATTGCGGAAGAGTTGGCAGTACAGTTATCAATTGAATATTGCAGATTTTAGTACAGGCTACACGTATATTCTGAATTTTAAACAAGGCTACATATACTATGGAAACATAATTCAGCAAGCCGGTTAATTAATGCTGAGAGATCGCTGAATAATAAATGCTAGCTTACTTCCTGCAGTAGTGTTGACATTCAGAATTATTTTCTGTTGTGGAACTTTTAATGCAAAGGTATAATCTGAAAGGCTGTTCAGAAACATTTTATGAAAATCCCAGAAAGCTCCAAATAAGAAGTTTCAAAGTACTTCATTGCAATATTTAGTTTCAATATTTTCATCAGAAATATAGTCGACTTTTACTTATGGAAAACTTTCTTTTAGGGAATCCTTATTTGCTGCTGGGAAAACTTTCTGCCTAAAATATTTAAGGCTGTGATAATTCTGTTTATTTAAAGTTTAGATATGCTATAGATACTGTGAAGTATCATACATAGAGCAGATAAAAAAGTATAATCCACATCATATGGCTTTAAGGCCTTTTTTTCATTAACCACTAAAGCTTTTAAAAACTGCTTTACTTCACTGGACGTGAAGCCTCTGGGACAGCATGCGTTCTGTGCCCAAGTGGCCCAGAGGAAATTGCCACTAGGATTTCAGATGACGTTAAGATAGCTTAAGGCCATTACAGGTCACTTTTCTAGACAGGCCAGGATGCTTTTCCCATCATGGTGTAGCAGGTACTGAACCAACCCTTCCCTTTGCTGCTTTGGCCGGATGGCTGAAGAGGGGATGGGAAAGATGAGCTGCTGCACTGGCTCCTTTCCTTACATCTTTGTAGCTGAGGAGGAGACACTAAGTGGTACGTCAGCTATTTTCCCAAGGACAGCTTGCTGAAGAGGGGGGGTAAATTAAGTGGGATATATCTACAAGAATTCCAGATCCTCAGCTGCAGGACATCAGTATGCTCCCACTGAAATTTGAATTATTCTGCATGATACCAGCTGAGCATCTGTATTATTTTGGTCTGGTCCACTTTAAGAAGCTAAATCGATAGATTCAAAGCACATTATCAGAGCAAGAGTAGAAGACAGTGGCAGTGATTAAAACCACAATGATCCACACTGTGCCTTTTATATTTTAAATAGGGTAAGCTAGGTCATAATGTTTAAGTACTCTTGGTCTATAAAACAGAAAAAAGTTCTAAGGCAGCACCACAGAATTCCATGGGAGAGACCATCTCAGACCTAGGAGAAATACAAGTAACCTAAAAGGCACTGGCTATGATTATACACGTTACTGCAATTCAGTCTTTGGGTTCCCTGCTAGGAATGCTTGAAGGAATGGCAGTGATGGTCAGTTGCCGATTTATGTACTAGAAGCATGCTGTCAGGGGGGAAAAAAAAGCATATTCTGCCCTTTGTATAAGGCCTCAGCATTACATCAAAGTATTTTTAATAAAAATTATGCTGACAAGATTGCAGGAGAGGTTAACATCAATAGTTCTTGTACTAGAGGCAAAGTAAATATCTGGGCTTCTGAGCTGGATTATTGCCAGTAGTGTGTGTGCATGTGTGAATGTGCATGTGTGTGACTAAAACGACCGGTTTCCCCAGCAGAATGCACCACTGGAGATAGAATGATACAGGGAATGGCTTATGGTCTGTGTGTCTGATGGTAAAAATCAATGACTTGCCTTATTGAAAGGTGCCCTCAGGGGCAAAAAGCAGTGAATAGCTTATTAGTTTGTGTGTGCATGCTGGCAGATGATAAAGCAGCATTGAAATCAGTCATAGACCATAATAAAGTACCCATCCCCATCTCAAAGCCAGTGTGCACTTCTGTCTCAGGGGAATATGCCTCCATTAACCCAAACTGTGCAGTAACTCATCTTTAACCACAGTACAAATATGCAGTAGAAGAGGAACCAATAATGATTTCTTATGGTTACTGATGCAAAAAAATAGAGCAGATAAATTACTAGTGTGCAAGGCAAGATTCTTTTTGGTGTAACATTCCGTAATTCTATTTTACTGCTATCTGGAACGGTGTGGATAGACTCCAGCTGAGGATCTGGCCTGATACCAGAAATATTTTACTCATTTCCAAAATAAAAGATGAAAACATGGACAGATGCAACAAAGAAAAGATACAAGAAATAGATTGTTCAGACCTTTTTTCCCATCAGTGAAGTCTGTTTTGGAGTATATTCAGGTCATCCATTCAGATACATAAGACCCCCACACAACTACACTGTCACTGAAGTATTTCACCTTAAAATGTTGTCATGCTAGGCATGACGTGTCATGCCCTGGGTTGCTTTGCTTTGATGACATACATCTGACTAATGCCAATAATGCCTTCAGCAAACATAATAGTCACTTAACGTGAAGCTTTCCTACAAGATCACTAGGGTAGATCACGCCTAAGAAGTAGAGGTGATGATTTCTCTTGGTTGCAAGGAGAAAGTACCGACTTTACTAAGTGTTTTCATGCTTTAATTATTTTCTGAGAGATACTGATGACAACTGTGCTTGTATCCATGGATATCCAAAACTAGTACAAAGTGTGTCTTTTTTAAAGGACTTGACACTTCAAATATGTACTATTTTGTCTTGAAATATGTCATAGTAATGGCCATATGGGGCAGAATAATTGCCTTAGCTGGAACAACCGATGTGTAGCATTTACTAAACAGATGGATAGACACGTGTACATTCACACAGATCTGCTAACATTATGTTAGTTGTGGTACTCCCTGAAGAACACGCCTCTGGAAACCATAGGCAGAAATCCTGTCATCATTTTGTTATGTAGAAAGGTGCTAATGGCTTCCATAGTGGATCCTATATTAAATGCTATACAAAAAGGATTAAGCATGTAGTATATCAGTTGCATCCAGAAAGTCAGTAGGGCTATTGCACTGCTTAAGCACTTGTTCTTGTCTTAGAAATTTCTGAACTTCTCATTGCAGCAGCTGCTGAAGGAAGAGCGATCCAGCTATCTTTGCAATCCCGATGGACCCAAAGGAGTGTTGTAGCAGGAGTTTCCCAGGTGTAAATTCAAAGGAAGCAAGAGGGAAAGTCTAAGCAGCTGAATTCAACTGAGATTTGTAAGTGCCCTGAAAAGAAGTGTCAGAAATATTGGTGGGTAGGATAGAGATACCCCACCTAGAGACATCTACAGCTAGAAGTTGTTATCCCCTCTTCTTAAGGAAGCAGGCCTTATCAGCTACAAAATGTATGCCTCTTACATTTTGGATAATCCTTCACATTTCATCACAATGTAAAAAACTATTCCCTTTCTACCATGGCAGATGTCTAGGGCTTTACTGACTACTGTACAGAGTAATTCAAAACAAAAACAAGAAACAGCAACAAAAATCCCCATCGAAATCATCACTGACAAATTAAACTTCTGAAACAAAAATGGTGATCGCTCTCTATTAGCTACTCACAAATTTGAATTTAAGACAAGACAACACATCATGACGTAACTTGAAAAACTTTTGCAAAACATAGTGGCAGTTGTGAAAGAAATGCGATACATCGGATGGAAGTGAGCGGCTGAATTTTTTCTTTGTGCTTTGCAGACCAGCAGTTGCACAGCCTGTTACGAATTTAATCTTTTGTTTTGTTTGTTTCACAGGTATGCATGCACCATGCTGCAAATTACTGCCGAAGAAATAGAGCATTTGTTCTCTTCTCTTTGTCATTTTCAGAAAAAGTCGTATGTGGTACTAAGCTGTAAATGTTTTCAGTTATTCATAACTTCATCCTACTGCATAAAGCACTTTTTTTGGGGTGGTCTACGTGTGCGAACTTGGACAAGCCACTCTTTGTATGGCGTTTTCCCACCAGCTATGTAGGGGTAAAAGCACTTACAGCACCAGCATGTTGTGAGGGCTGATTGTGGAGGAAGATCGGAAAATGGCTATATCTCTGGTAATATGGAGCACACATGTATCTAAGACAGATTAATAATGATGTGAGTTATGTGATATGTTATATAAAACACGTTTGAAATTTGTCAACATTGGACTGCTCCGCTATGGATCAATCTTTTCCTTACCATTGCATTTTGGGCTTTCAACACAATCGTGAAAGGATTTCAAATAACACTAGGAGAATACGCAGGTGAACAGAAATGAAGGAATCAGAATTGCGCTTGGAAAAGGAAGAGAGGTCTTTCTGTAAATAAAACCGGCTTTTATCTCCTCACAGCTGACCATATGCTGAGGTGTGCAGCCTGCTCTCCAGCTAAACATGCAGCAGGGAGTGGCAGATAGAAAGCAAAAGTGAATCTGCTATTGCTGCTAAGTTTTTAGAGGGGGAACGCAACCTTCCTTGTACAGGTCCTCAGTTGCTCTTGCTTTTTAAAAGATACACAGAGTTTTTGAACTGGTTGCACCACAGATTGAGAGAGAGAATTAGAATGACTATGTTGCCAGTATGGACAATTTTCCAGGAGGTTTCCCCCAACTAAGAGTAACATGCAATCAGGAAGATTGGTTACTGTACACGATTATAACGCTTCCTCGACAGAAAGTTCGCACCAGTAAGCACACTCGCTTGGTGCCTCAGTCTCTCCTAACACAATCCTCTTGAAAGGAAAAGGACAACTGATGGCCTCATCTGAGGACTGATCCAAAGCCTGCTGAATTCAATGTGTGTGTTTGTGTTAGCTTTTCACAAGAGATGAGAGACTTGTCCTTTTAAAACAATAGTTTCTGGTCTTCCAGGTTCCCCCGTTTACTGTGCTTTGGTTTGCTCTTGGAGAGCACTGGATTCCTTTCAAATGAAACTAAATGGGAAAGGCACTCCAGGAGCGTACCTATGCACGCCAATGCACGATAGGAGGTCAGCCCATGAAACTAGACTAGATCTAACCTGAAGTAACCCTCCTTTCCCAACCGCACACACCGTAGGCAGCAGCCACTGTTTCAAGCTGCAGATACATGCCTGTTGTGCCGCCCTCCCTGTGGATGCAAATACAGCCAAAGAGATTCCCTTCTGGGCACCTGTCCCCTGCACAGCCTGGTATTTGAAGAGAACCCTGCGCAAAAGAAGGGGAAGATCGGTAGCGTTATAAATCATGACACAGATTTCCAGCTAAAATGGGAAAATACGTTTTGTTTTTCTCTTGTCGGATCTTTCATCGGGAGCTGCAATTTCACACACAGCAAAAGAAAATCAATGCAAAAATTATTGTGGACACTGACACATCTTTTTTTTTTTTCCATTGCTAGGAATGTTATAGTAAGACTATCCTGATTCCCTAGGGAGGTAAATTTGATATTTCTCCAGTGCGAATCCAGACCCCTTCTGGATATTAATCCACTTCACAAAGTCATTACGAATAATTTAGCATAAAAGCAGCCTTTTTCCTCACAAGACAAAGCACCGAGGCTGAAGCATTTGTAGAGCAGTGTGAAAAACATACTGTAGCTGCCTTGGCTCCGTTTGGATGGAGTATAAATAAGGAATTTTGGCTGCAAATCCTGTCAGTCTCTTAGTCTTATTTAGCACAAATATTCAGGAAAAACAATGATAATATCATTTGGCTTTCTTTTTTTTTCTTTTATTTTTTTTTTATAGTGCTAAGTCAATGCATAATTACTGGAAAGCATTTCTGACTGAATTTTAGATGAGCATTTTGACAAAATATAATGTTGGAAACAATCTTTATCAAACATTCATGTGTAGTGTGAGAGATAAAAACAGGAATCCATAATTCATGCAGCAGAGTGTATTACCAAGTGTGAATAAGAGGCTGAATTTAAATGAGGAGGTCTGAACAATATTTTCTGCGAGGCATCTGCTTTAATCATTTACATTATTCACCAGGTTTTCCAGAACTGTAAATCTTAAATATATATTTGTGTTTGTTAGAATGTGTATGTAAATACACATATATGCACACATACACAAAGCATTATACACATCCGCACATCAGCACATATTCACGCAGATGCAGAAGTGTGTTTGTACACAGAGACACAACAGCTTAGGGCCTGATTCTGAAATCATTCTACATGAACGGAAAGACTCCTATTGACAATGATGGATTTGGGGATCAAGACCTCAGTGCCTTGGATTTTCCCCTCTTACCTTGAGTTTGCAGTCCTATGAATCAGATTAAGGTAAGACGAAAGGCAAGTCCTTATTTACCCTAAAATAATTGAAATATTCACTTAGTTGACCACACACGTTACAGAAAAGCAAAAAAACTCACAGTGAATCCCCCAACACTGAGATGAAATCCTAAAGACCTTTTTGTCAACCACCGTATCTGACATTCTTAGCCAAACTGTTTTAGGGCCTGGCTCCCTATGCTTCAGGGTGCAATGACAACAGAAACTCTTGGGTGAGCAGCTGTGTGGGGCTTGATTGCAGCCTGTGTGGGGCCCCATCCAGTTCCAAGGCTTCCCTCACCCCACTGACCCACCTTAACTCAGATGGGAAGGAATTTTAATCCTTCTCCCAGTGGTCCTCCCTGGCTAGTTGGACTCTGCCTATGCCACTTAGATGTTAACTCTCACCAAGGTAGCAAAAGGAGTCACCTAATAACTGCTGGGTGCTTCACTAAGCTCGAAACAGATTTTTGGTCCTTTATGATAAAGCAAGACCTCTTCTCTTTGGGCTTTCAAAACCCAGAGTGGTTTCTTTTGTTTATAACAATAATAAGGCTTAGATTTCACATAAACTCATCTACTTGCTGATCACACTTAACACATTCCTACAGGTATGGTTTATGCATATAGCAGTTACTGGCTTATTTTTGACTTGTAGAAAGGCAAGTGAGGCTGATAATGAGTTTGAGGGCTTGCTGTTCCCCACCCCTCTTTCGGAGGAACATCAAGAGAGTTTTTCTTTTTCCAGTCATGGTTACTGTGTACAGTCCAGCCCTCCTATTGCAAATCTCTTTTCAGAGCCTTGCTTAGGGCAGTGTAGTACCTGTGGAAGATTCATGATGGCAAATAACAAAAGACAAAGGCTAGCACTAACCAACGTTGAGGGTCTGACGCTCACATATCATTTATGACGTTATATCCTACAGAAGGAGCATCTTCTGTGCCAGCTTCTGTCTAACTGTGTCATCTGCATAGCTAATCTTTTTATTTCTGTGGCCCAGTTTAGTGACTGACAAAGCAATGTCACAAAGCAGCAGCTGTCACTTCGTTTCAGGAGAAGGCCAGAGGACTAGAAATAGCTGAGCTGTACTGCAGGGACAAGGTCCACCTCCTCTGACAGGGCTCAGAGATTGCCTGTTTAAAGAAATCTGTCTCTGCTCCTTCCACTACTGTTCATTTGTTGCAAACAACCCAAGGTTTTTTTTTTTTAATAGAACTCCAGGTGTTGCTTTTTTATCCATTCCACTTCTCGCTCCCTTTCTATCTCATAAGAATGTGTTTCTTGATTCTAGCAGATCTGCTTGCCGGGTCAGGAACAGCTGATATTGCTGCACAGGAGGTTGTCTTACACTTGTGTGTATGTGTTTATTTAAATAACCATTACTTTCTTGGAGGGTAATCATGAACAAATGATAGAATAAAGGTACCAAAACAGTGCAAATCTTTCTCAATGCAGCATTCACTGAGTTATATAGGACATACTAAAAAAAATCAGGTTTTAATTATGTAGAGCAGACAAGTCAATGAGGAATCATGCACGAAATCCATGCACTCTGAAGACCAATGAAAAGGAATTTCACCTCTTTTTATGAAGCTGAGCCCAAGTGATTAAAATGATTGTGCCCTATCATTTTAATTCTCTTTCCTCTAAGCTTTCTTTAATGGTGCCCTCTTCCATGCTTAAGCAAAATGATGAATTAATTCAGTTTCTCCCCTGTGGAGAAGCAAGCAAGAAGAAAAGCAAGATTCAACACATCCCACACTGCCAATATTTCATTCACAAGGCACATTACATTTACCCATTTTTCCCCTCCTTGAAATTTTGTTACCCTGAGGAATACAGGATATTGTTATCCTGAGGAATGTACACCGATCATAGAATTTGTGACTGTGAGATATTCTGATAAGACAAAAAGTCACATGTACTGCAAAATTGTGCAATATAATTTGGAACAAAGCACTGTTGAGGGGATGTGGAAGAAGGACAGCCGCAGATCTGCTCACAAAGAAAAAGGAGTTGCGCTCTGCCTCCATTAATAGTGTCCTGTCTAGGGTGTATAATATTGAAGCAGTAGTATAGCTTTTACACTATCCTGGTCACAGCTGCATCCAGTGGTCTTCCTCTGTGGTATTTGGCTCGTACTGACACTGCCCAGCTTTAGCCCTTTGGTTGACATGGGAACCTAGGCTTTGGCTGTGTCCCAAATGCCCTTTATAGCATCTGTGATGGTATCCTCAAGGCCAAATGTCCTAACCATACCTAGTTTGTGGAAAGATCTTCAGGATTCTTGAATGCTTTCTAGTTGGAAATCCAGGAAATGTAACTCAGGGCCTTTAAACAATGCTCTAGCAGTTGAATGTAACATATTGCAGAGCGTCCCTGGTGGGAATTGCCTGAATCCACCACTCCATGTCCTACAGAGCTTTGTGGTATGGCCCTCACCACTAGGTCTTCACAAAATGTCCTGCCATTCCAAATCACACAGTGTCTTTTCAATGGCTCTATGGCACAGGCAGATCATCCATCCTCTTCACATACCTGATAGTCACATCAACATCTAGGTCCACTGTCAACTTCTTGTCCAAGGGATGGAGATGGGAGGTGGTGCAGGTACTTCTCTTCAACAAGTTATATTACTTCTGAGAACATATTTTGGAGACCTTTTCTGAAACAGCCGCTTTCATTCATGTACTAACTTGGCTTAAATTCTTAGATGAAAAGCAGTTTTGTATCAGAGTTATAAACAGAGTAAAATTGACAATAAGTCTATGAGTAGTCACTCCTACTTAGATTTGGATGCATTCCCACCTCAGGAATGAGCAGCCACTATAGGCCCTTGTCAGGGAAGTTGCTTTAGAGGTTATTATGGTACATGATCCTAAAAGGGGAGGAGAGGTATCCTGTATTTTGACCTTAATATTTCCAGGGAAGAGAATACTGAAACATCTGGCATACTGATGTGGCTGTGAGCCTCCTCCAACTGAAGAATGGCCACCAGCCCAAAGAAAGATTTTGATAGCCTGGCGTATGCCCAGTATACGTAGCCTCTGTAGTATATCTGCCCTCTCAAGGATGACCACAGACCTCACTTCAGTGAGAGCTGCTATTTAGCGCTATGCATTTGGTCAATAGGGTGCTTCCTCAGTTAGTCTCTGGTCCATTTAATGACCTGGACTCCTTTGAGTGGAAGTCGGTGAACCCCTGTAGAAGGCACGCCAGTGCTTCCTTGTGTCTGAGTGACAGCTGGCCGCTGTACACTGGGAGTCTTGATTAAGGCTTCTTTGCTGTATCCTCTCTGAGTAATATTTTCCTAGTGGAAAACCACTTCCATCTCCTTGGAAAAACCTCAATAACAAATAAGGAGTAATGCAAGATGCCAGTGAATTTTCTGGGCTATTTTTCTCTCATAAAGGGAAAGCTTAGAAATGGGATTTAGTTTTGAACCAAATATTGGTTACAGAAAAGTTGGTAGGGTAAGGGACCTCTGTGTTTGGGTCTAAACTGCAGCATCATCCATCATTCAGACTCTTGGCACAAGGCAAAACATTTTCACTTGATCCAGCCTTTGTCATGGTAATGGATGACTATATTGTCACATCTTTTCAGTAAATCACAGCTTTTCAGCAGCTGCCAAGAAGGTCTGGGTTGACTGCAGCAGGGTCATGGAAGTCATCACGCAGGGAGAGAATAGATTGTGACAGTGGCACAGGGCACCCATATGTTCCTGAAAAACATCTGTTTGAGTGCCCTTTTTGGGAGGGTAAATCAGCCTCGAAAGGATAGAAGCGAGCAGGGACTTTTAGATGTCACAACGCATGTATTAGGTGGATGAGTGAAGCAGAGGTGGATCCTAGAAGGGCCTTACTGAGGGATCTCAAAGAACATAGCCACTGAAAGATTTGTTTACACATGTGATATGTAGATGGGATTCATTTTGGGTAGGTAGTTGTCCTTGTAATTTGAAGTGTGAATTTGCAAGGGTGTTCAGGGAAGAACAACTGGTGGAGACCCTCAGTCAGTGTCAGCACGACCATTAGGAATAAATCATGACCCACAAACTAGAGATAGCCAGCGGACCTCTTTCACTGATCTGCCATTTTTACCTTGGAGAAGATGAGAGGTGGCTTGAGGGCAGCAAGAAAATTCTCCTTTTCTGCTGCAAGACTCAGCTAAGCAACATGAAAAGAAAGAAAGTGAACAATGCCTCCACATGTTGACCAACAAAACAAAGGACGAGCCCTTAATTGTGTTTCGAAGCCTTAACAGTAGCAGCTTAAAAGGAAGCAATTTTAACATTTTGAGGAATTGAAAAATGATCCAGCACAACTAAATCTGTAAGAGGAAGGTTAAAGAAACTGCATGCCACTTTTTTTGTATTGTCAATTTCTCCTTAAGGAAAATAATTCAAGCCTATATATACATTCATGAAAGAACAGATTTAGATGAGGTATTCTGCTACAACTTGGACAAGAACAATGTTAAAAGGTAGCTTTCTAATAAGGATTTTACCTGCATAAACAATGGCTCACTGTAGCCTAATAAACCTACCCCTCCTACATAATTATGTAGGAAGTATAATATTGTGTTGCCCTGGTGCAACACTCTCCTCCCCATCACACACTCAAGCACACACATATTCAGTTTGTAATTAACAGGAAAATTCTCTGTATTAGTTTTCTTTGCACTTTATAGAATAACAGAGAGATTAATTAAGAGGTCTGTATTTCTATTTCAAGGTTCAAGTACTTTCACTAAGCACGTTGTGCTTTCAGAATCTGTAGTGTCAGCAGAATTCCTTACTTCAAACCACAGACATTTCTCTTCCTTAAATTTTCCTTTTATATATGCAATTACCAAAAGATTGTAGTTAGGAGGCCCAGACTACATCCTCACCTGTTACAAATCTAAGGCCAGAGTCTACTGTACTGTGGATGTGTGCAAGGTAGGCTGCATAAACTTTATAGGACTTAGGTGTTGAAGAGGCCCTTGGATCTTAGCTGTCACCCTCTAAGCTGTCCTGAAAATCTGAGCCTGGTAAAACCACCTATATCTTCCTTGAAACCAGTGGAACATTCCCACACAAGCTCACGCACCTGTGCTGCCCATAGATGGCATAGCCTCCAGGCATACTACAATTTAGACGTGCGCTTATCAGAGACATTACTCCCTCTGCGGCCCTTGATATTAGTCATCTTTGCATGCCGCACTTGTAGACGTAGACTTGGACAAGTTAATGAAACCTCCTGCAGTAACTTGAAACCTGTCACCTTTTTGTTTCCCTTTTTACAAATTTAAAATAATTTTTCTAGTCAATATTGAAGCTTACCCACACATCTGAAATGTTATCATATTTTGCTCTAATGACTCAAATCAATTATTTCATTAACTTCAGAAACTGCTTAAAAGCACTCTTAGTCATGCAGTTAAAATTTGCTTAGCACACACACATACACACAGCGAAAATAATGCTTTAAACAATGCTCATATCTAACTGAAGCACACTGTTTTCTTTAAATATAACCTTTCATTAGCAAACCAGACAAATGAATGGAAAAACACTCTTTTTCCTCTAATTATTATCTTCCATGACACCTTTTTTTATTTTTTCCAGGGTGAACAGTCCTATTGAGAGGACTATTTATGTAGGTTCTAACTCTAAAAAAATATTTATTTTTCTGCCTAATTTCTGTACGGGAGTAGTGCCACTAGGTGTGAGAGCGAGACTGAACAACAAGGGCTTTGATATAAACCATTTAGTCCTGTTCAGCAGAAATCTTTGAGATTTGCTGACTAAGTTTACATCTTTCCTTAAACACGAACAGAGATTTAAATGACCACCCTGAAGAGGAGCCTTGGTGTCTGCAAATGAATATACAAATGGCAGAAAACAGCAAAATTATGCTCTCTTCCTCTTGTGCCCAGAAAAATATTTCTCTGCTGTTGTGCCATAACTGTAGTTCTGTGAAATGGGAAGTGATCTCTCTGGAATGAGAGAAATGTTATCTCATGCCAGAATTGGATGAAGACTGTGGGCCTGACTTCTGCCTATTTAGTTCCTAAGCAGCTGAGTATATTCAGTGTCTCCCATGGAGATCTGTAGGCATCAAGAAGAGTCAGCCACTACTAAAGGCACTGGTAATCAGGTGTTAAAGGGCGATGTGGTTCAGTGGACTCTTGTAACCTAGAATTTAAACTCAAGGTCAACATTAAAATGAAGACAGGAAGGGAACAATTTTCCATCAAGGCAGGGACAAAGGAGTTGGACTTTGAAGTTACAGCAGTTCGTTCATGAAGACTTCACGGTTGACACCATCAACATACGGAGTTCTCAGGAGTGACAAAACCACTACCATTAAAACAAGAGGCAAGTGATCATTCTGAGATGTGCTTGCAAGGACAATGGTTTTGTCCATCAAGGTTAGCTAGAGGCTTATGTTATATGATTTTGCATGATGTTTGAGATAGTTATTGGAAATAAATGACTAAGCAGCATGTAATAATTGACAGACCGAGATCAAACCATTTACTTTTAAGTGTGTCACTTAAAAGTTCTTGAGAAATAAGGAATGTTTGTATTTTTAAAATAGATTACAGTGAAGTGTAATAAAATCAATATAAACTGTGAAGAAAGCTGTAGCTAACATGTAATGTAGAGAACCATCTGGGATCAGACTCTGAGATGAGTTCAGCACCTACCTATCCACCTTTCATTTCATGACCGTGTACGGCATTGCTTAAAAGCTGAGAAAAGGAATGTGGTTGACATGTATTAGCAAATATGTTCTAAAAATGTTTTAAAGGCCTAAGGCAACTGAATGTATGATAAAATATTCACTGACTGCTCCACTCAGGATGGTGTGAGTATATTGGAATACACTGATTAGCATATGATAACATCATAGCTTTAGACAAAGCCTGAATTGTAAAGGCAACTCAACAGCCTAGCTCTCATTCAAGAAAAAATTGTGGACATTATTTTCCAAAAATTTGGAAAGCAGCTAGAAAGTTCTGAGCACTTTTTAAAGTTCTATACACCAGAAAGTTAAAAGACAAGCACTAAATCAAAACAAATTTAAGAATTACAGAAATGAGGCATTGCAAAAGAAAAGTCTTGCTTCTGTGACAGAAGCTGCCATGATGCTGACAGATTATTCTCTTGCTCAGCCCCTGGGCTACACTGCCATAGTTGGTCTTGAGCTGACTCAGGAATCCATGGGTAATACATTTCAGACAGAGAATCCAACGCAGAGAGGAAAATAGCAAAAGAAGACAACCAAGCTAGAAATATCAAAACCCAATTTTTTTTGAAAGATGAACAGATTTTTGTGAAATTAGACTTCTTTTTTTTCTGGAACATTTGCTTAAATATAAATCTAAAATAATTTCCAATCCAAAATAATCTTTGAAAATAATTTTTTTTATCATGCTTATCTGACATGCATCGGAAAATCTCAATTATTGTATTGAGAAGTATTCTGTCTGAAGCTTACTTACTCTGTTTGAGAAAGATCCCAACGAGACAATGTTCTTCAGGCCTTCTAATTTCCAGCTGTCTTCACAGCATCACAGGATGGTAGGGGTTGGAAGGGCCCTGGAGATCGTCTAGTCTGCCCCCCCTGCTAAAGTAAGTTCACCTAGAGCAGGTTGCACAAGTCTTCTCAAAGATCAGAGAGCCACTTGTCAGTGCTTGCTCTTGTTATTGAGAGAGGGAGTTGGATAGCATTGTTATGAAAACACGATTTTTTTAAAATTAGTGATAATATTCCCATTGTTTATGTAGATTGACTTCAAATAAATATATATGAAAATAAGATTTGATGTCTACACTAAAGAACTGCTATAACATATATAATTTACAGAAAATTATTTGTGCTAATTGAATTAGCTCTTTGTTTCCCTGTCTCAAAGTTCCCTGAGTGAACCGTGAGACACTTCGTCATGGATCTGCAGAAAATGAAAAAAACCCCAGAGATGCAGTGAAGCATTTATTTTGGAAAGTGATGAAAATTTTGCACTTTCCAAGTAGACTTTAACAGCCTGTCATCCAAGGGAAATTCCCCATGGGTCTTCTAATCCCAAACGATATTTTAGGAAAATCTTGTCATCCTTGCCCACTACGGCATTCTGTAATTGTGACTGAGAGCTGTATTCACTTAATCTTTAGGTCCACCTAAGTATTTATTACCCTTCTAAGTCTGCCTTTCAAGGTGCTTATGTTGTGCTAGCTGTTTTTTGAAGAGTAGACTGTAAAATCCTGCTCTACTGAAGATTTCTTTAAGAAAAGCCTCTCTTAAAAAGTGAAAATAAAAAAGAAACTAGAACTATTTGTTCCAAGTAAGGGAAACTGCCTTTAATCAGTACATGGTTAACAAAGAGATGGTGCAGTTGTTCAGTCACGTGCTGTTGCACACATACGTAAACCAGAGATTGTGTGTGTGTAGGACACAGGCACATACGTGTCCCTGTGTGTAGGTTTATCCCCACGTACCTCATAAATGACACACGCACAGAATTCTCCTTCTTTACCAGCTTGCGTCTGCAGGTTTGCATGGTCATAAGTATTTTTTTTTTAAGGCAGATTTTTTCTGGGGTATCTCATAAAAAAATCATTTTTTCATGTTCTTTTTTACAGTGACTGAGAGAAAAAGTGATCTTTTAAAATAACATCGAGTCAGTGACGGTGGTTAGGAGGTTAACCTATTGCTAACATGACCTCAAACTGAGAAAGCTTTTCATCAGCAGCTCAGATGGTAGTGAACAAAAATCATTATCTGATGGTTGCTCAGAAATCTAGGAGGGCACGAGTGGAGTATCTCATTCCATTTCTTAGTGGATAAATATGGATTCACAGCATGCAAATGCTTCTCGTGCTGTCAAAAGTCACTAAATTAGCTGTGATCAAGGGTTGATTAGGAATCATAAATGATAATCAGCTTTTCTTCTCATGCAAAAAGCTGCTCTCTACAGAACAGGGCAGCAGTTAAGGGATGATGCTAACTTTTTCATACGTTCAGTAGAGTTCAACAAAATACACTACAGGCCTGAACCTCAGGCTGTTTTATCTGGCATCTTTCTCACAATTGCATTTGTGCTTCACTAAAACTTCACAAATTGCACTATCTTAAACCATAGCTCTTTAGAACGCATATTTAACCAAACCTTGTTCCTGACTCACATTTAGTATAAAAAAAGAAAACTTTTTGTTTCCTGAAGCTTTATCAAGCATCACTCAGACCTATCAGGCACATACGATCCGTTCCTAACCACCTGACAGGGTGACAAAATCTGTACCAGCTGTGCAACCTCCTGTAGTGATTCCACCTCTCCTTCTCCCTCTACCCTGGTTCTCTCAGCCCTCATGTACTCTGTTCTTTCAGGATCGCCCTATGTCTCTAGAAGCATTTAGTTACAGGACTGGCCTATAACAGTATTAATCCCACCCTGCTCCCCAGATTTTCCCTTATCTTGGCATGAGCTTATTTTGACTCTGTTAGATGTTACATTACATTTTTATATGTATGTTAGATGTTATATATACATTTTTTTCCATGGGGAGTGGGGAAGGAGAGAGCAGTGGTCTTAAAATATTTTTGTTTACATTTATTTTAAAATTGGTGTTCCAGAAGGTAGGAAAACAGGGTTATTTGTAGTGTGGGGGGTTTTTTTGGGAGGAGGACACACACAATAGATCGCTTCTCAGCTGTCTTCTGGCTGTATCCTTGGGACCATGCCCAGCGTTTCTGCACATTGCTCAATAAACATACTTCATGTTTTACGAGGTACAAAGTTGCACCTCATGAGGTGCATGACCCTAAGCCCAGTGGGATGTGGCCGAATTTGTCACGTTAGTGGGCTTTCAGAAAGCAGTGCTAAATTCATTGCTTTTTTGCTATAAAACTGATTCAAACTCAAGTCTCAAACTGAGAGGCTGGTGTATTAACCTAATGCGCCCACTTGACTCTCTCATAAGTATCATGATAGATTTCTTTTAATCTGTTGCAGAAAATAAATTGCTGGAGAAAAAAAAATAAAGATTTGTACTCTTTAAAGACTAATCACTTTTGGGCACTGTATGGCAAACAGCGAGATTCAGAATGAATCCTTTTACTGCATTACTCATGACAGCTTACAACCCAGACTATTAAACATTCATCAATAAAAATTTAACATCCCATCTTCCCTTTGATATCCTCAACTGCTCCCTACATAAGACAACAAGAAGGCTTTCCACAGCTCAGTGTGATGGCAGGACATCAAAGCAGCCTCCAGAGCTAGCCTGCTTCGAAGAGTTTCTTGTATTTAGAAAGTAGAGTTGTCACATGGGAGGGGAAAAAGCAATGCAGGAGATTCTCTCTGGTTTGAATATATGTAATCCCTCCCAAGGGGTGCGGTATGTCCATGTTGTGGCTGAGTGGCAAGTTGAAATTCATTTTTCTTGAAATAAGTGTCTGACAGACCGCACGGAAGCACGAAAGAAGAGCTGGATATTCCTTTGTTGTACAACGAGCACTGCCTGCCAGGACTTTAACTGCTGGGAAAAAGGAAAGACCTTTGCTTAAAATATTACCAGGTTTTATTATATCCTGGACCGAACAATTTGTTGCAGCTGCTGTTCGCTGGAGAAGTAGAGTTTGTAAACAAATAAATCTATTTGCTTTCCTTCTGCCTTAAGAAGATCTGTGCTTGGCTTTGAAAAGCCAAGCAGGAAATTTTCAATGGGCAAATCCAGACCAAACCTGCAACTTCCATTTTCAGCTACTTAACAGATAAGAGCAGGAAAATTACAGCCTAAAATTAAATCTAGAATTCTTAGAGACAGGTTCACAAAAGAAGATTTTGGGAAATTTCTGCACCTCCAACCATGCTCAAATATCCCTGGTGAATTTTAATTTCTCTCGTGTCTACTCTGGCCTAAAGCAAATGGACAGTGCTGCATGAATTTGAGGGAGAAAAAAATGGTTTAAACTTTAAAAAGTTCGATCTAGGCTGAAAGTTCTGTTCAGTAACATGATATCCATTTACTCACTTCAGAATTACATAACAGATTTCACCTGTTTTCAGTCCCAGTCTGGAACAGCAACAGGTGAGTTTACCTGCTCTGTGTGTACCATCACACCAGTGAATTAGCTTGAAATAAAGATGATGTTAAAAACTATTATTTATCATTTCATCCATTTGCAATGTTTGTTATAAAGCTTTAGTTTCATGGGGGAAATGCACGGAATTTATGGAATGGCTGCTTGAAAACATACCACTCTCAGGCACTGAACCACATTTGGAAAGTGATATCTTCCTTGGAAATAACCCCCCTGGGCTCTCTTTCTCTCTGTAAAGTCTTTCCACATCCCTCTCGCCCAAACGATGCAGGTTCCCTTTAATCTATTTGTTTCCCTGGAACTTGTTTAAAAAGCACACCCTTTGGCCAAGCTGGGGCTGAGTGCAGCTTGTCCCTCGTCCTGAAATTAGGTCCGTTCATCCTGCAACTAAGTTCATTATCACTAGACAGACGGTACACCAGCAGCTCTGCCATAGCATCTGGCCGTTGTCTTCTCCCAACGACTGCTGAGCTTCAGTCGTACTAGTTGTATTGAACCTGACTCAAATCACCTTGTAATTTGATGACTTCCATGATGCAGGTGGATTTCGGATCAGATGCTGAACTGAAAGGGCCTTAGAGTTGATGAGTTTAGTTAGGTTTGTCCCATCTGCCTTTCTGCTGCTCCTGCATCCTGGCACCGGTCGTTTTGACTACCTGCTGTCCCCCTGTGGTGGCCTGGCATTTCAGGAGCAATGCTCCCGTCAAAAGTCTGCCTGTTCCAGGAGCAATGAAGGGGCCGAAGCTGGAAAAAAAATCCCACAGTGTGTATCTTTTCAAACAATTACCATTTTCTCAGTCACAGCTGCACTAGGATGAGAGAGGTAATGATAAAAAGGAAGACAGTAAAAGAAAGAAAATTACGTTCTCATGGTGGTAGAAATTCTATTTTTCAAGACTTTTGGATTCCTTCCTTTTCTTTGTATCAGGTGACTGATAACTTCCGAAGCTATCATTCAGCATAAGTTTTGATAGCGTGTTACGATATCAGATGACTAAATAAATTGAATTTATTTCAGCAAAGGATGTAGAAAGACGAGGAATTATTGCCCACAATTATGCATCAATCGACCTGCCTTTACTTAGTTTTTAGTGACCTGTTTGGGAGACAGAGCGTTGCTAAGGTAGCTCAGAAAGAACACATTCCCTGTTGGCTTCTCTGTCCTGCTGCATTATTAGCAGCACACCAAGGTAGTTCAGATTCCACACGAACTGCAATCGCACCAACTGTAAGTGTTTTGCTGTGGCCTTTTACTTAGCTTTAGTTTCTCTTACCTAAAATCCTCTGCACTCTGCTCGATCATAACACTGAAATACAAACTAAACGTAAAAAAAAAAAGCGATAAAAGCAATAAATGCATTTTTTTCTGTCCTTATACTTAAAATTGATTCCAGTATTTTAAAATTTTCTCCAGCAATAGCAGCAGCAACTGCTATCTTTTGTTGACAAGCAAAAGTGTCTGGCATAAAATCACAAGCATGTTATAGAACAATTAGTGGGCTAAAAAATTTGGAAATGGATACATTTTGCTTCTTCCCTTTAAGAAACAGATTTGTTGTTGTTGTTTGGGACTTTTGTCTTTTTTTTCCTAGTTTGGAAATACTTTTGTATTCAGCTGCCAAAGTTCTGTCTGTAATTCCGTTAAGGGCTTTCCATTGACTTTCAGGCACTAGCAGTGAAATAAAAAGGGGTAAGTGAGAGCATAAAATGATCTAGGTGGGACAAGAGATTTCATTTCGTTTTGAGAGTCAAGAAGGCCCAGAACAGGAAAATCACAATTTCCGCTACACCTCTTTATGTTGCTACAGAGATGTAAAAGCACGTCAATACCATCACAGCAGGCACAGCGCTGAAATCCCGTGACTGGTAGGCAATCAGCAGTGCAACTGGCGGCAGAGATGCAGCTTTGAAGGCAGCGCACAATGCCTCGTATGTCTCATAGCACACAGTGGTTTCTGTTTTAATGCCAGTTCATCCTACACTAAGTTTGCCTCTGGAACAGAAAAATATCTGAACAAATATTAATCAGAATGAAAATTATTTGTTTAATTACAATTTTGGACATTTCCTAGTGTCAGTCTGGTTTTCATAAAAATTATATCACTAAGCATACATTCAGTCTCGAGACCCATTTTGAGAGAAATTTAAACAGGTAGGACATATTTCACCCAACCACAGATTTGCCAAGATACTAAGACTAGCACCTTTCATTTCCCTGAAGTTCCATGGGAATTTTAAAGACAGCTACACATTAGCGTCTGCCAAAACACAGTCATCCTTTCGAGCAGCCTCTCTCTTTCTTGCTCTTTCACCCAATGTCCATTACATTCCTGAGCAAACGCAGTGCAAATTCTCATCAGGATTTTTGGTTCTTCGAATATGCTACTAGTCACTGCTTAAAGGGGTGTGGTATGTGCGTTCAAATCATGTGCATTTGATTAGTGAAACTTAATCAACTGAAAATTGTATGGTAAACATTCATATTAATAATGACTTTTACTTCTTTACTACCAAAACTGGTGCAGCAGGCATTTCTATTTTTCAACAGGATATATTCCTAATATAACAATCACATGATATGTAGAATAAGGCTTTGCTGCAGGGCAGTGCTACATCTGTTATCTCAAATATGTAAGGTGTGACTATCATTTTAAAAGTAAAATTATCTCGATGTACTAGCTGTGCATACAATTTTCCTTCTCTTGAAGTAGATTCCAGATGACTGTCTGGCCTAACTGCAAAGCAATTTGAGCAAATTCTCGGCACTTTGGTCAAAATTCACACCTGTGCAGAGAGACTGCACGGACCAATGCGTCATTCAAGTCCCACTCTACCACTCAGGTTCTGTGAATCTTTTCTCGGTTCCTTTGAGATGGTGAGGCACAAGGTGCTCAGTGTGTCAGAAAAGCAGGCACATTCTTCTATGGTGGGAGTTCGCTGTTTTCAAGTGGCTAAGCTAGGTGTTTTGCACAGTGATGAAAGAATTCTCCGGTTTAAAATCAAACGCTTCACAATTGGAAACATTTTTAAAGCTACCGAAGTACAAGTCTAGTTAGTTATAATCCTGCCTTGAAGCAATTTTAGCTCTAAATTTGCAGGATGTTCTCAAATTCTCACAATCTTTTCAAATTTGCCCCCAGATATAAGTATTGATAGACGTATGTTTTACCAGTACCATTAGTAATTTTAAGCTTTAAGTGGTGTTAGTGAGACTTTTCTCGCAATAGAATAACAACAGTGAAACTGCAAGCTGCTAGTATTAATGCATAGCAGTCAGTCAACATTGACTTTGACATTTGTGTAGTAGAAGCTGAATATAAAAACATCAATGATAGCAACACAGCTGGTAGTTTTTACCACTTTGCGTCAGTCCTACATGCAACAGGGGGAAAAAAAGTATGTTAAAATATAGGAACTCATTTCCTTCCTGGTGAAGTAAATTTAGGCTTGTACAGTCTCTCAAATATCAGCCATCTATCTACCCCAGTCCCAATGTTTCAGCGAAAAAGTCCTGTGCATAGAACAAATAGACTTGTAGAATTCTGTAGTCTTGCATACTGCAAATTTGAACTAAAAAGGAAATGCAGTTAGGTATAAAATTTTCCCATCCGTTTGATTACCAGCTTCTTTCTTCCAACAGCTGACAATCAAAAGCACATTAGCTGCTGTCAGTCACCATCACAATTTTTATAATGTTGATATCTGTATATACTCAATCAACATATCAACTCAGTTCACATATGTAAACACACAGAAGCTGTTTCAGTCATGATAACCCTAACTGTACTAGAGATTTTAAATTAACTTCATTTTCCCTCCTCCAGCTGCTGCAGAAATACATTACGAATGAGAGAATTTAAAATAACTCAAATACTGTCCTCAGTCTATAAGTAGTGAAGTGAAAGAACAATCTTTGCTGGATTAAACAAGTACCACAATGAGAATAGTGCCTGCCACAGCAAGAAAGGAGACCGGGAATACCGCGTTGGCACTCGAACCAGTGCATCTCAGAAAAGCCAGCACTGACCAACAGTACTGATGAAATGCAGTTCCCACAAAGAGTGCCTCCCTCAGATAACTCTGAAGAGAAAACTACTAACACACACCACTGCACAAAGATAAGAGAGGTGTTGTTTAATTACAGCAATGGTCCCACGAGGCGGTGCTTGCAGGCACAGTTGGTTTGAAATTGGTCTGCCTGGGAGTGATCACTGGAGTTGTACAATAACCGATAAGTTGCCCTGAATTACCACTAACCTCCAGGTTAATACCAATGGAAACAGTGCCGAGTCCTGAGCCAGCTCTGCATTCCTGAAATGTTTGAGTATTTCTGTGTGTTCATTTCAGACTGAGGCAAATAACTTGAGATTCAAATGTCTCTGTTAAGGAGTTCAGGCACAATTGTTTAACACTATATTTGAGCTCATCATTCATTCACAAGCTTCTCCTCCCAGGATGAATTTGGCACACGATGAGCTGGTCCAGGGATTTCTCACTGCTCCCTCCACTCACGCACGCATTTCACACTAAAGCACTTGGTTGGTGTTGAGCTCTAGGCTGCCGTAAGCACCGCTGCAATTGCAGGGCTGCAGACACATCAATAAGGAAGAAATTCTAAACAGCAAAAACGGAGAGATAGCAGGCATTTAACACAAAATACCTGACCAGCATATGCTTATATAAAATGAGCTGTCAGTTACAAAAGAAAAAGAGTAGCCAATATGTTGAATAGCCCGTTTTAGTGCATTTCAGTTGTTTAGAAGAAATAATAGTGGAGCTGCTGGTTAACCACTGCTCTTGACATTTTACAGATGTAACCAAAGGCCTTGTAATAAAACCATGAAGCATCCTGCTGTGAATGTTGTCCATTATTTGTTGAAGCATCACTTCCCATATAGCTGGAAGACGGGAAGACAGGCAGTACACAAATAACGATGTTAAGACACAGAATCACAAAGGAAGAGTCATAGCTCTGTATCTTGGGTGACATATTGGTCTCAAAGACACACTGTCAACATAAGACAGTCCACAGTCCAGATCTTAAAATAGAACCTGGAGCTTAAGATACTCACACTTCATGTTAAGAATACATTTGAAATGGTTTATAGAGGGTTAACATGTAGCTAATAGATTCTTTAACGCATACTGCAAGTCCTCACAGCTTTGGTAGTGATTATAGATGATTGCAGATGGTTTCATGTACATCAGTAGTAAGTGATAAAGATGGTTATAAGTCACATTTGACCCTTCTATAAACAGTCTATAATTATTTATTAAAACATCCACTAATCATTTGTTAACGTTTCATACATTATAAACGGAACTCTTGGTTCCACAGCTGACTTGCCGTCATTTCTGAAGGCTTTCAATTTCCATAATTATAAAACAAATAAAACAAAATCAGAAGTTACAGACCTTATGAAAATACTACCTAAAGCTAAGGTTCAGTGGCATGAGTTATGCAAGTCAACTCGAGTCACACAGTTCAGTCACTGTCACAATTCCTTCCACCCTTTCAACAATCATACACATTTATTTGTCACAGAAGAATTCCATCACACTTAGTTTCTGTGAAACAAATTCACAATCCTGATTAAAGAATTATTGTCATATTTGGTTATAAAGTATCCACACAACTTATATGTTATTCATTAAAAATAGACAGGCAGTACCAGCCCAGAAATTGAAAGGGTTATCATTATCTCGATTTAATGTATATGGAACTAAGACACACGAAGTTAAAGGACTGCAATTTCCTGAGACATCATTGTATTCACCTGCAGAATTAACACCACAGTAGAAAATGCCTGTCTTTTTAAAAGATGGGAAAAAGAACAAAATCCACTGCTCCAGTTTTCCAGTGTTATGGGACATTTTACAACAGAATTATCCTGTCGCTCCTTGTGAATATCAGAGATATATTTAGATAAAGTTATCAACCATTCAGGGCTGAGGACACCTGGGACATATTTAAACCCATCCTCTTTGTAGACTTCTTTTCCTAATTCTGCCAATCCCAAATATTAAAAATAATAAAAATGTGAGCTATGCCTCAAAATGGTGTTTTTTTCCTTGAGTTATTCTTTTTAAATTGTTTTTTAAAAGTATTAGTTTTTGTCAATGGCTAATCACATTTTCCAAACTTTCCAATCACATCTTCCAAGCGTAGGAGTTAGAACCTTGCCTTGCAAGTTTTCAAATGAAAGTTAAGCAACTCCTGAAAAACCAGCAGCTGCCTCGAGACTTGCTAGGAAATCAAAGGAGGTGGAAATACTGTACTTGTTACCATTTCTGAACATATAATCTTCCTCCTAATTAAACCAGACATGCGATCTAGCAGATAAGTCCGAGTTATGCGCAACTCCAAGGGAATCCGCAGACCACACATTCAACTTTCTTGAGTCAAAAAAAGTAAATGTAATTTCTACAAATTCCTGTATGCCATTAGACATCCATCCTAGCATCTTCAGCATTTTTATTTTTGGCTCTAAGGAGATCTAAGAAATACACGAAAGGAAAGAGAAAACAAGCGGAACTATTTTTAACTCAAAACGGCTTGACTGAATTTGATTGAAGCACTGGGCAATGTTCCAATGCTGAAGTGTGTGTTTTATACTATCCAGACTGCTTTGCCCTTTCCTTCGCATAATGCTAATGAGTAACAGAGCAACTTGAAAATCTGAGCACTGAGGTGTGCACACATTTGGGTTAGTCTATTCCAGTCTTAAGAAGGATTACGAATTGGAAACTACGGCTCTGCTGAGGTGTGGAGCTGCATTTTATATATATGTTTATATGTTTTATATGTAATACTAAATCACTAGACGTTTTCCTGGGATTCTTAAGTATCAGACTATGTTTGATTTTCCTCTCAAACAATTAGATTGAGCACCTACAATTCAGCAGAACACAAAAGAGCAAAGGCAAGTTATCAGCTGTTAAGCAAGAAAATGCCTGTATACTCTACCTACACTATGTAAACAGGGTGATTTTTGCCAACTGTTCAAGAAGGTAATCAATGCTGAGTACATTCTTAGTACTCCTTATGAGCCAAACAATATTTTTATCTCCTGTCTTCTCAGGGAAGTGTCTAATTCTATTGTTCTGGAATAATATTTCATGGAGAAGCTATATCAAAAAATTATAATATTATGGAGCAATTCGTCTAAGATTTCAGTGATTTCTACTTTGGAACAGAAAGGCCATGTAGTTAACTATTCCAGAAGAGTAGGAATACTGGTACGTTTCCTCCTAGAAATGTGGACATTGATGGAGTCTCATCACATGAACAAATCCTATTTATACTTCTCTTAACCAAGGGAATATTTTCATTCTCAATCAAAATTGACCCAAGCACATGCTTCTGTCAAAAGGGATAGTCCCTTTTTGTCCTTCAGTTGCATATGCCTGCTACATTTCTTCTGTAAACACTCGCGTTTTTATGATTGCCAAGGGATCCAAAAGAAAGAATGAAAATTAATCCAGGAAATGAAAAAGGGATAGTTCTAGTCAGGATCAATACCTGATCTGGCTGCTGTAAGATGAGTGCTCACAGAAGAAGTGACGTTGCATGAGTGGTAAGAATGGGAATAAACCATTTGGTGTCTGTCTGAATTTGTATTAGTTGAAAGTAATCATGAAAGTGCACCCTGCCATAATTTCCCTTTCCTTCTTCCCTTGAGATCTGCTTTTCTTTTAAAATTATCACATAAAACCTGGTGAATTCACAATTATAAAACAAGCAAGTTATATAGGAACATAGAATTCATTTGACTTTTTCTCCATGGGTAGTAACTTTTCGCTATCAAGATGAATTCTTATAAAACGGAAAACTTTGATTTATGCATTAGTTCCAAAATACAGATTTTCTAATGTTGTTGTTTTCAAGACAAACGACGACAGCTGGGTTGCGTGCTAGTCCTTTGTTTTAATTTACCGGTGGACACCTGCTAAGCGACTGGCTGTTGTCAGGCCTTCTTAGTCTGTTATTGTGGTACAACTTGAGGTTACATTTCTGTAAAATTGTGACAGACAGGGAGTATTCATAGCATTTTACTTTAGGCTCCTAACTTAGGTGACAAAGTGAGAAATGGCTTTCTAGATCCCTATAGACTTAGTAGAGGGAAAGAAGCTTCTCTAGAGTTCAAGTCAAAGCAGGTGCTTACCGACGGTACTGTAAATGACCAAAGCAATAGCTCACTTTTCATTGTGACTCTACAGAGAAAGATTTCACTGAAAGGAAAAAAAAATCAAAGCTGGACCTTATCATGTTAATAAAAATAATAAACAATGTATCTTAGACCTTAGTGGAATGAGTTGCACAGTCCCAGGTTTCACAATTGATTTGTTTGAAGGGATTGGATGGAAATGCAATGAGACAGTGAGAGTGATACTCATAAATCGCAGGAATTAAGGATAAGGAGGAGAAGCTTTGCTTTTCAATGCAACAAGCTATATGAAGGAAAATGGAATTTCCAGAAATCCAAGATCAAATTGCCTTAGAAGAAAGTAATAATTTTATCAATAAAGACTCTTCCCTAGCCTTTGATCAGTGTCTGTATCTCTACTGAAAGAACACTCCTAGCTAAGAGCATTGTAGCAGCACTTTCTGGCTTCTTGAGTATTGTTCTAGGTCATCAGGAATCCTGAGATTATGATCTTGAAAGTTGGACAAGACCTTGTTATGTTTTGTATCTTTCTTCTTTTCACTATTTTTATCTTGTGTTTTATATTACCTGAGAGATGGACAAGGCTTTTACCCTTTGATTATAGAATATGAAAGTATGTTGTAAGTCTGAACGATCCTATAACATCTACCCAAGTGAAATGTCAGACAAAGTTTGAAGTACTCTTGAAACAATCTCATAAAAATACTCAGTAAAATGGGTCCTGTAGTCTGGATTTAACATTTCTAAAAAATATAAAGCTGTCAACTATTGTATTTCCACTAACGAGAGTGTTCTTTTAAGACCCATAATGTAATGTCTCTGCCAAGGGGAAAAAGGAGGAAAGGGTTAGCCATCACGATGTAAATTCAAGAGTGGAAGCTTTCTATTTAGCTCTAATTCTGTGGTTCAAAAATAAGACAGCAGTTTGATATCAGCAGAAAAATGTTATGTTATCCTCCATTTACGCTTGGTTGACCCAGTTAAAATGATTTTTTCATGGTTTCTAACTCTGTGAACAGCCGTGCTTATGTCACTCGTCAGAGTTTCTAAGACTCATTGGTACTAATTCAACATTGAATTCTAAACTACATTTAAGATCAGCTCATTGATTTCCTTGCGGTCTGATTTGTACTGGTTTAGAAAATGTTTATTTTGCTCTTATGATCAACAGCCTAGCACTCGTGACAGCATTCTCTTAGTGTTAAGTTTTTTAATACTTTTAATAAAACGCATAGAAGGGAGCTTGTGTTTCTTTCCATCAGTAGGGTGTTTCGGAGATCTTTAAGACTCTAGCTGGATATAGACCAGTTGACCTTAAAGCCATGACCGAGGGTGGACTCTCACGCAGGATTAAGATCCATTCTATTACGCTGACTACATCTTCAGGACAGGCCTTGTAGCCAATGGTCAAGCATGATAAATACAAATTCAAATCCAGAATTGTTTTCCTGCTCTGCTGAAAACGTACATGAAACTTTCTTTTCTCTTGCATTACACTGGCCCCAGAGCAAGTATCATCTCAAATACAGCAAATAGAAATATATATTTAACCTATGTGTAACTAAAAAAGAAAAGCCATGGTTGCTAGCAGCATTTGTATTTTGTATACAACCAGTTGCCTCAGGCCACTAGAGGCTACTGCAGGCTAGTAGGTAATGCACATTTTCCAGACTATTCTGCCATTTCTTGTTTAAAAACAGAGGACAGGGAAACAGGAGTTAACACACCTGATATGTTGAAGTAACTTGAAAAAATCTAAAATTAAGGACATGTCTACAAGGAGTATCTGTCTACTATAACATTTTTTTGTCAAGAGCCTGAACAGTGGCATTAATTTAAAACATAAGTTGTTTTTTTACTAAATAGATTAATAAAACTTGGAATCACCTTGGGCTCAGAGTCTTAGAGTAAAATTTAGAATTTCTCTTTCTGAACTCTCAAAACTTCACAAAATGTTCTGCTTTGTTCCCAAACAAGTTTCTAAATAAATACACTAGAAAAAAATCGCTGTTGCCATAGGCTTTGATGAATTCTTTAAATCAAAGCAAATGATAGAAGATTAGGATTGGTACCCCTCACATCTGTTTTATATTCTCTCTCATTTTCATACAGAAAGCTATATGCCCTCTGTATGCTTTAGAAATTTTTTGTTTCGTTTTACCTCCGATGTTTCTGCTCTAACACAACTTGCTGTTTACAAAGAAAAAGTGCATCTACACTAAGTAAATGCATTCTGAGGTAAGGAAGTTCAGCGTATTTCTAATGCACATTGTCACCAACACTCCTCACTTCTTTAGAACTGGACAGTAGTCGATAACAAACAAGAAGCGAGAAAATACATCATTACATTTGGGATGGTTGATATTCTTATCTGGGCTATGATTTCAGGCCTTTGACAAGTGAGTAATAAGCTTAATATAAAAGTAATCACTAGCAGCATTATGTAGGACCATTCATCAGTTCACGAACTTATTTAACATTAGCTCTTAAAGAAGACTTCTACAACGAGAGACGAGTTGCCGCAAAGGGAAATTAAAGAGCACATGGCAAAAAAGGATGAGGAAATCTAAAGCTAAAGAGTTAACATCACATTGTTGCTGCAAATTTACTAGTTACTTGATGTTTAAAGAATTTGCAACAGATTCACTTAATAAAATAGTTTTAGAAAGTTAACCATATTCTATGTATTGAAAGTGTTGATGTTAGTGGTCATTTCAAAAACAGATTTTCTCCCTACATTGTAATTTTAAAGTAGCCAGCACAACAGGGACACAATAATGCGCTGGTTTTTTGAACACTACCATCATGCAAGTGAATAGTTCAGGAAAGATGATAGTGCAAGTGCACTAGTAGAAGGGAAACTGAGTCAGGTTATGCAAACTTTTAGGTCATTGGTCCAACTTATAGCAATTACCAGATTTTATTTACAGTATTTTTTTAAAAACTACCTGCTCTCAGTCAGTTAGTTCGCTGACGTCTCAGAGGTTTCCAATTCCACCCTCTGAAGCAAGTGGTTCCCCCCTCCCCCGCCCAAGATAGCTTTATCTTGTTTTACTCCCCATTTTCCAAATAGGCTGTGTAGATAGCACTCGCAAAATAATCATATTAGTGTACTTTAAAGTACAGAGGTTATCAATATCATAATACAGATCAGAAGAGATACTGGGCCACAACTTGCAGAGGGATTTATCACCAGCTGGGACTGTTAGCAACGAATGGCTGCAGGGGAGCCACGTGTCCCTCCTGCTGAGTTCCTGCTAGCCCAGAGCGATACAAACCTCCATTCAGGCCGGTGACCCATGCCCTGCTCTGCACTAATGGACACTGTCTCAGTGCTCTGCGCAGTTTTTGGGCTGCAGGAACGGACAGGTGCAGGGACGTGGACACGGCGTGCTACAGGCAGCGTTACTCTGGAGAAGATCCAGAGACAGCTGATGGCTGAGATGTTCAGGATCCAAATGGAAAAAGCCTACTGAACAGAACAGATGTTAGTGGTGCAGGAGGTTTGAAACAAAGGCTGTATCTGAATCTAATCAAGTCTTTTGTTACACATGCTCTGATTAGGACAATAGTGAACAGGCAGTCTCCAGGGCAGAAAAGTAATCCTGGATTTTCAGATCAAGAAATTGTTTTTCATATATCCATGAACTGTCATTTTAACATGTTTCAAGAACATTGTGGATCATAATCTCTGTTCCTATGAATGAAAAACTACCAAAGGAAAAGGAGTTGCATGACAATTCACTAGTAATGAGTTTGGCTTTAAAACACAATTAACGTAAATTACTGACACAAGTTTCATAAGGACTTTCCAAGCCTTGACACTACTGCAGAGCAAAGAAATACACACGTTAATACGTCTCATTCTCAGAGTATAATACTAGCAGTTTGCTATTCTCTTGGGGTCTCACTCTTGAATCTTTTCATGGACTAGGCTGGGCTGGGCTGGTCAGAAAGTGTCTTATTGCTGTTGCAATGTACTTTTTGAAGCATATTACAAAGGAGGCTGTAATTATATTACACTAGTGTCTTCCAGAGAAGGTACGAAAGAGGACTAGCAGAATTGGTGAGTTGTTTTATTTTAAAGTAAGATCATGAAAATAAAGACACTCAAACAGTGAGACAAAATGACACGGCCGGCAAGTCTGTAGAAGAGCCAGAGACAGAACCTGAACTACTCAAATGTCTGTCCTATACCCCAAACCGGGCACATTGATGGAAGAAGAATTTTGAAATTTTCATTCTCCTTGCTTTGAATTATCAAAACTATCCACGAAAGTCACTGCTATGCAACAACATACAGTTACAGAATAGACAAAAATGGATATTTCAGTCTGAATTTGTAACCGAGTTTAAAGTTTGCATTTTTTTGTCATTTCAAGTTCTGTGAAATTCTGTTCTGCTCTCTGAAGATTTTAGTAGGTCACTCATTATAATTAACCTGGGGAAAAAAGGCCCATACAATGGTGTGCACTTTCTTGTTTGTTTCAGATAAAAAACTTGTCAGCAAAAGTTGTGTTTCTAATGCAAATATATTCTTGTACAACTCCATTGCAACAGAGATGAGACATTCTTCCACATGAAAAAAAGAAGCTTGCCTAGCAGATAAAAAGAACAAGACATTATCTTAAAACAAGAAAAATAAGTAAAGTATCTGGAAGGATTAAATCATGCGGAGAAACTCTCCAGTCAAAACAAAGTTGTCCTTTTGTAAGTTATTTTGTTAAATTTAAAAACAGAGCTTATGTTGTCTCAGTTCTTGTTGTTGTTGTTTTAAATACCAACTTCAAAGAGCATTAAATATAAAGTGTATCTTTTGATTTCAGTTACTGAACATAAATTGTACACGGAAATTAGCCAGAAGATTGGGCTGAAGGGGAACGTAATTTCAAAGATCTAGTGTACTCCAGCATGAAACTAGAGGGCTTCTGTTTTGTTCCGATGTGTTACTGAGAACAGGATTCTATTCTGTTGCTTCCTTTTCTTTTATGCGGAACTTGCACAAGCTGGAAATGCAGTTTTCAACCCAGCGGAATGACAGAAGCATTTCATTCTACTTCATTCACTTCAGAAGTTAGCCTCTACTCTACAAGGAACTCAGGCACAAACATAACCCTCAACTGTAGCCGTTAGCACGTAACTAACGTCTCCATGTCCTCAGAGCCCTAAGCATGTGCTGAAACACTTTGTTGGAGAGGGACAAACTTAAGTATGCGCCTAACCGATTTTTCAAGTTGTGATGGATTCAAATGTAATCTGTTACAGCTCCCTGAAGGCTAATTTGTAGTAAATTTGCGATATAACATTTGTATTATAAATAGAAACCAGACCTAACTTATAAATCTAGTGATGGTTTAATCTTTGCAGTGCTGTGTCAAAATAGGAGTAATTATTACGGGCAAAACTGGAGACCTGTAGATAAAATTATATTTTATTTCTTGTTAAACTTTAATCTCAAAGTGTGACACCCTAGCTCTTGCTAGAATATGTGCCTGTGGAAAGAAAATTTCCAGTGTTGGCACTGGACTTTTCAATAGGAGATCACATAAAGGATGGTAGTAATAACTCTGATTTCAAACACCTTAATAATCAAATCTCATAGACTATTATAATGATTCATTCTAGGTTCTCAATAAGGAGCAAAAAAATAGAAATAAAACACCTTAATCATAAGTCATTCAAATGGCGAATGTGAAACAGATTCAAAATCTTATATCCATTTCTTTATGGTGTTACGTGAATAGTCCTCTGAAGTGACGAGGTTCCTGGTACAGCAGCTATGATAATTGTGTAAGTCATGGACATATTAATAACTGTAACTGCATAGTCAGCCATTAGAAGCAGCTCATATTTTAAGAGGTGACAAACGGGTTTGAGTGTCTTAGTATTCACAAAGAGGATGTTTCTCAAAACCACTAATGACTTTGTAAAATGCAGATGGATAATTAGAATGCATTTATAGTCATACTATATAGCTAAAATGTACATTACACTTATGCAGACAAGGTTATCAAAAAAGGTATGTGAACCGACTTCTAGTGAGGGTTGGTTAAGGGACAGATATTTACACGCTGAAATGGTTTCATTTTCACCCGTATAGACCTAAGTGTGTAACTTCAAGCAGCCATTTCAAGAAATCTTATCCATCACTTACAAAGCTCACCACATCCTTTGATGACTTTAATCTCTAAGAGGGTTAGGGAGAAAAGCTCTTACTATATAATACAACAAAAGAAAAATAAAGAATTTGCAAAATTCTTCCGCATTCTAAAGACATGGAAGAAAAGTTCCTGCTGAGATGGTGGCTGCCAACTCACTCTGGTTTTCCAATGTCATTCCCCAGCCTCTACCCTCTCTCGAGTGGCTTTCAGACTTCACGGTTGCTTATATTGGCATTAGTGTTGTCAGTTAGGGATTTTTACGTTGCTGCTACATTGGTGATGAAAATAATGGCAAAATCCAACTGTAGGGAAGGTCTTCACATGCCCTTAATATTTATCACCTTTATAAATCAGTACTTTCTACCATGCAAATGCTAAGTATATCTCCACAGTGAAACTTTAGGATCTGAAAGGAAAAAAAAATACCAGTGCTGCAGAGCGACCTATCTGTTACAAGATTCACTGTCTAAACCCCATGTTTTTATTAATGCTAAAGAAAAAAATATGAACACGATGCATTGTGCCAGGATAGTATTAGAGAGCAGAGGGGCAGTGGCATGTATTAGTCATTGAGGTTAGCTTTGTGGTTTTCATTCAAATCAGGAGAATGAGGAAACTGAAACTGGTTCTTCAATACAATCCCTTAGTTAAGTTCAAACTCACTGAAAGGCAAAGAATTTAAAATAATGTACTATTGTAGCACAAAAAACATACCATAATGAAGTAAACCAACCTGTTGTTAACGGGGATTCTTATTTACATACTTGGATCAGCAAAAAGGAATCGCTAGTAATTCGTATGAAAATGTTACTCTATACCATCAAGTTTCAGAGGCAGTTTCCAACCCAACAGAAAGAGTAAAACTTTAATTACAGTCAGCTGAATTCAGTCCCATGCAGGAGGAAAATTTAGTGATTAACTCTGTTGGCCCAGGCGCAGGTGCCTGGAAAACAGATTATATAGGTCCACAGAAACATCATTTGCCCTTATTAATGTTGAAGTCTGTGCTGCTCTCTAGTCACCAATATTTTCCAGTTCAAGTTGGATGACTAAAGCTGTTATATACCTTTACAAATCTTATCTTCTTAGTTCTTTATTCTACATTTTTGCTTCCTCAGAGCAAACCTCTCCCTCTCATTGCCGAAAGATTCGCAATATCCAAAATTTCTCATACTCTAAAAATTTGCTCTACTTAGTTGTCAGGAATATATTTTAGTACTTCCTGATTTCCTTCAAATAACATAATGAATAGTGAATGCCCATATTCCTTTTTGAAATGTCATTATTGTTCATATAAAATTTAAAAAATCTATTTTTTGGAGACTGTTGCATTTTCTAGTCAATTTGTACTGTCTCATTTTCCATCATTTGTCCCCAGTAATCACATTGCTCAGCCCTGATTAACTTGATTCATAGCTTTTAATGTATTTTAATTGTTTATAATTGATTTTCATGTCTTATTAATCATGAAAGTTATCTCCTATATATCGATCTCAAACCTCTGTTCTTCACTAGTTTTCTGCTTAGTTCAGGGATTTGAATGCTTTACAAAAGATGACTGTGTCTTCTCTGGGACAGACGGCCCTGTTACTTGCAAATGCTTTAGCTCTTTTTTTTCCTTTAGAATGCAAATTCCTTGATCATTTTCCAGTTGCTTTGTGTTTTGTTGATGGGTGGATTTGGTCTTCTGGAGAGTCTTCCAGAATGTGGGGAGTTTGTGGTTTGCATAGATGGCCTGGAAAAAGCAATGTGGCAGAAAAGTTGCAAAGATCCCTGGGGGCTAAAATGAAGTCTCATGGCAAGACATGTGCTAGAGCAGGTCTGATGCTCCTCTAAAGTACTTTGGGGTCCAAAGTGGCCCTGGAACAGCTTGAATAGAAGAGATTACATGTATGATTGACAGGCGTATTTTCTGCCCTCCCCTCAGCTGTGCCAAGTGCAGCTGATGCTCTTTTCCAAGGAATCTGAAAAACAGATTTCTCTAAATTGCAGATAATGTCTCTGTTTCTATCTATTGTCTCTGGATAAAGCATAATTTTCAGAGATTATTACTTAAAATCATTCAATGAATACTTAATCTAAACATTCTTTGTTTGCAAACTCTTTGTCGATTCTTTATGAAATTCAGAACTGGGACATAGTCTCTGTTCCTTAATCAAATGGCTCCCGTCTTCTGCTTTCACTCAGAAGTTGTTCTATTTGTCACAAACAAATTTTATTTTCATACTAAAGGTAATTTTGGATACTGGCCTCATAAAGCTGTTCATGAAACCTGTCTTTTAGAAAGTCCATGGATAATAGGGGCTCAAAGGAGTCCATAGCTGAATTCTTGAAGGACAAATGTACAAATGTTTTCCCTTTCTATTTCTCTATGCCTTGATAATAAGGCCTTTTCCTGAATAAACAAACACAGCATAGTTGTGTTGTACACTGAGGAGTTAATAGAGAACTGCTCAGCTTTTTCCCTAAATACTCCACAGCACTCTAATGCCTCTTAGGCTTGGATTTCTTTTTCAAAGCTTTCATTAAAAAAAAATCCGTGACAAGTAGTGTTTTCAAAAAGGAATAGTTGTTGCATACTGGGATCAGTTGCAGGCAGCAACGTTCAAACACGCTGTGGCTTTAATGTTGACTTGATTTCTGTACTCCACCTCTTGCATGGAAAATAAGCAAGGTTTCTAGTGTTTTCATTCCACTTATAATGATAATAATGAGGCAGAGGGCAAGCACTAACCAATCACAAGCAATATGACTACTGTATAATTACTGGGTTTCTAATAAACAGACTTCAGATTTGCTCTCTTGAAATAAAATAGCATGCTTTAAATAAACAAATGGAACAAAACGTCAGTAATCGATATAAAAGGAGCATGTTCTCTCATCCTTACGCTAGACTGATGTGTTTCATTAGTGAAATCAGCGTAACAAGTCCTTTGTTTGCTGTGTGTCTGTCATTTTACAGTTTTGACAAGTAAACATTGTTTAAGTAAAGAAATGTAAATATTAAGAGTTCTGGTTTTGCTATTGAGGCTGGGAAATAACCAGATTTACTAGAACAGGACATGATCACAGATACTACATTGCTTGGTGTCTGCATTATAGGCCTTGAAAACCAAAATGGCTGTTAGAATTAAATGTGACACTTGTTCACTGGAAAAAATCATGCCTGCAAACACAAGACCTATCCAAAGAAGAGCATAAGAACGTGCCAGTGCAGCAGAGACAGTTAACTGAGCCAGCAGGGCCCACCCAAAGAGAGGTTTTGCAAGTGGGAGAATGAGTCACAGGGCAGTTACGCAACGTGAATTTGCATACTGGCCCAAAAGGAAGAGTAAGGGAGAGAAACTGGAAAATAGCTTACAGATACAGAAGCAAACCCAGTGCAGCTAGACGTTAAATGAAAGCTTTTATTGCACAGTATAGGAGTGGAAAGACAACACAAAATATCAAAGTCGCACAGGGACTAACCTGTGGTTATCTAGTGGTACTAAAGGCAGAAAATTCAGGGGTAGTAATTCAGTAGGATAGCCTGGTGGTAGCTGTGTGGGCTTAAGCAAAACACCTCTGGGATTACCAGGACAGCATGTCTAGCATCCTTGGAGAATATACTTGTAATATGTCACTGTTTGACACTACAGGCTGTCAGATATAAGGACATCATGTGCCTCCCTCTCAGTCCAGGCATTTTTGGGACTCTGACATAGCTGTTCCCTCTGGCCTGAAACAGCTTGGTGGTGTATTAACTCCGACTGGTGAGTGACTACAAGGAGGTTTCAGTCCTGTGCCTCAGTACCATCTTTGGACATACCTATGTAGAAGCAGGTAAGTTGTACCTGTGTCAGGTTCAAGCGGATAAAACCCCATATTCTCTCATTTATTTTTTTTCTTTTAAGAAATACCACAGAGAATTTCTGTTTTGTGTAGAAAAGTTATTCGCTTTGTTGAATAGATATTTTTAAGCAAAAAATCCCACAATCACAAACCAGTCAGATCTGCAAATTAGAATTTCTTTGCGGGCAGACATCAAAGCAATCAGTGGCCTGATCAGCACTCTAACCAAATGTCTACCACTAACCAGTTTCAGCTGCTCGTCACTGTGCCACTAAGAATTTTTTTGAACCCTACTTTCATAAAAATGTGGTGAGATGATGTTCATTTTTAATTCCTGTGGGCAAAACATAATAGGTCAAACATTTTAACCTTCTATATACTTGTTATTATTTTTACATCATTTCACAATGTAGTAATGTCACAAAATGTTTTATTACTGTCTTTATAATGAAAGAGCATGAAATTTGCTGTTTCATACTGAGTGAAACAATTATCTTTTTTCTAGACTTAAGAAGGGGATTGTTGTTGTTTTTTTTAATTAGTTTGGCATTTCCTTAGTAATCAGTTTAATTTGTACTGCAAAGTACAAATTAACAATTAAAAAGTACAAATTAACATTAAAATATTAAATATCAAACGATATTTTTCTGAAAATTTCTGATTTTTTATCCGAATTGAAACTTTAAAATGGCAGTATTTCTTGTAGAATAAAAAACTGATGTTTTGGTCATCTTTACGCTTCCATTTATCAAAGAATGACACACTAACTGAATGGTACAGCCACTGACTGTCCACAAAAATATGTTTTATACAACTCCACGCAAAGAGTGCTGGCTGCTTCAGCTCAGCACATGTATATGTTCATAGTTTTAACTTTGCTTTTCCCTAGTTTGGATTCATGTCAAATGTCAGTGGTTAGACCTGGACTTATAGCAAGAGAGTAGAAAAATGATACCTGCTCCAGGCTTCCTTCTAAGTTTAATTTGGAATGAGACTGAACATCTGTTAATACTACTAGCTTTTCTTAATGTGGCATCATCAAGGCTCTCTAGAAACGTGGTGTGATGTGTGGGTCAGGCTTTTTTCTTTGCTATTTCTATCACTGAATTGCTTTTGTATAGATTGCCATATCCTAGACTGTATTAATTATTCATTACGTAATTTCTGTGAACAGTCCGTAGCATCTCAGTCAGTTCATTTTGATGGGGCATATGGGTCACAACCATCCTTGATTAGGTACCCATGTCACTTAGTATCAGCTACTTGGAATAAACATAATTCTGATTCAGGAGTTCACCCTCCATGACTCTTCTGTGATCTTTCTTTTAAAATTGTAGGAACAATAAAGGCATTTTTTCCTGAGAATTAACACAGAGGAATCCTTAAAAGTCAAAGTTTCTAATATTCCAACAAACAAACAAACAAAAGGACAATACTAAAGTGTTCCTACAGCACTGTGTTCAGACTGCTGTTGTGCTGACTCTGTGATATAAGTGTTTGTCCAGAGTTGAGAATTCTAACCATTAACTTGTTACATACAAATAATATCAGATTCTGAACAGGTTTTCCTATGTAAAATAACATTTAGGAGAAAAATGAGAATCAATTTGACTCATGAAAATACCTGAAAAGTGGTAGTTTTTAAGATTTTGACATGATTTTTTACTTGTAAGGACTTTCTAATGGCTCATTCACTTTGGATATCTTATCACATATTTTATTTGATTCGTAATACAAATAATCAAGTCAGAGAGCTACGCGATAAAAGAACGATGCTAAATAAATACATATGCCAAATAAGACAAAGAAAAAAGTTATTATAGAGCAGTATTCAAGAAGAGAATGGTGGCACTGCGTACATGAAGGATACTAGGGTTGGTGATGCACAAAGGGAACAACAACCCTACTCTCACTGCATGGAACGATGACTGGAATTGACCCTGATCCAAGATTAGCGGTCAGGCATGACAGCGGAAACTTTTACATAACCATATGACAGATGTCAAAGAGCATACATGGGCTGAATGCATCCTAAGGGTCAGGATAAACTGCAGCTATAATTGATATGCAGTCCTTATGCTTCATGGGATTAAATAAAAGGAGTTGCAGGATGTGCACAGTCATTGCAGCATACATTCGAATGGATCTTTATTCTCCTTCACGCAACTTAATATTGGAGCTCTTACTGTGTGTACTTTCAATCGGAGGAAAACCGTTCTCCATTCCAGATTTTAAGATCTTTTTTTGATTTATTCACTTTCTACCACAAAGCACCAATGTAACAGGGAATCAGTCACCTGCAATAAAATATTGCCATCTCCAGGAAGCAGTTATTCTGCACCTGCAAACCTTCTAATCAGCATTCTAAAAATTAAAAAAATACTGATGAATTTGAGACCATAAAAAATTAATGATATAGACAAGATTCTAGGAATTATGTAGCATCATAGGAATATATAGCATCACAAATGCTTGAAAATATCTTACAAATTAGAATTGTTTTACAGCTTACGCAAAATTATGGTACTTCCTAAACCCACCCCAAATAGAAGATTTCTGGATGAGATTATAATTCATATTGACTCAATTTCAAGATAGAATTTAAAGCTGTATCTTGCTTTTACCGCCCGTCAATAGCAAATTGATCAAGGAACAATAACTTCAAAATGAATTGGGTAGTCTTTTGCATTGGCCGGTGATTTAACCTGCACTGCCACCCAGAATTCTTTGTGGAACAATTTTTTCTCATTCATAATAAGAACAAATAAGAGACAGCGTGGAAATAGAGCAGCAAAGGACTGGCTGATTGTAGTAGGAGTACTTAAAAGAACACAGAAGGTATGAAGGCAATACGAAGTTTAAAACTTGGCTTGGTCTAGTTCTTTTACTATTTCATGTCATATCAGTCATCCTCTGTGTTTTTTACTTTAATGTTGCATTTGACAAATTAAGTGTTGTGGACTTTTTAGCTTTGCAAGAAAAGTTAGACTTGATTTACCTATGCCATTTATATAGCTCACAAAACAGAACAGTAAATAAAATTTCCTATTCGAATTCCAGGTAGACTCTTTCCGATGTCTGGTAACAGACATGAAACAGTAATAACAGAAGAAATGGAGAACTATGAGGAGCCCAATCTTAGTACAAAACAGGAATCCACTGTTTTAACTACATGGATTTATGCCAGTGCAAAACTGATTTCTCTAGGACTGCATCGACCCAACCATCTGCTTGACAAATGAGATCATAATCATATAAAAAGTCCATAAACAATGTTCTGTGATAAAATCTCAGCATAACAATTATAATTTCTTATCTGGAAAAAAAATTATTTAAATTGCTTTTGCTATTCCTTTTGGTAAAGGAGATGTAATATGGAATACTTAATACAAGAAAGAGCTAAGCATATTTACAGGATGAAGGATTTCCACCAGCACAGGCCCAGCTGAATCAGTCATGTTAACTAAATTGAGGGGCAGAAAACTTGAGCGCTGATAACAACTGTAACTGTAATGGTCTAGCCAAGGAAGGCGAGGGAATCCCTTATGAAGTCTCTCAGAAAAGGACTGTGTGAATAAAAAAACACTTTAGAAGCAGTATCTACTTTTCCATCCACACACCTCATCAGAAGTCAGTAAGCAGATGTTGTCTCTGTAGGAGGCTCCACTGAATGAGTAAGTGAACAGCCATATTCTGTAGCATATTTCTGAATCACTGGTTTGTTTGATAGTACTTACCGAACCCTTAGACAAATTTAGAGTCCTTGGTTGAGAACTTTGATTACAAGGAGGAAAGAATGGAAACAGAACTGGAGGCATCTAGTTAAACTATTTAGTATAATGTGACATTACAGAGCATAAAAGCCTCTAATAACCTTTACTGAAAATTCAATTTTCAACTAAGAAAAAAAATGTATTTAAAGCCATCAACAATGTTTTTCATCTGAGATGGTTGAAAGCCCCAGTACTGCTAAGTCTTGAACACTGGACCTGGACACTTGGAGTAAGTTTTGGAAGCAGTCCCACTGACAATTTGTTTTTGACTCCCCAAAGACGCAGACACACGCAAGGGTACCTAGGAAAAATGTCTGAAGCCCTCAGACAAGTGTCAGATGAATAATTTCACTGTGTGAAAATCTAAGTGTTATGGAAAGAGAGATACAGAGCTGGAATAAGTAAATGCTCCCATAAATTCCCCTGCGATTGGTCTCTTAGTTTAAAAAAAAAGTCATACAACAGAAAAACAAGTAGGATTGTAGCAAACAAACATTTCTTTCTTAGGTTAAAATTGAAAAGTTTAGCATGGGCTGAAATACCAGAGGTTTTCGAATTCTAGTCATTTCCTGCTTGTTCTCTAGGTTATTGACCACATTTCTCCACTTACATTCCTGTTATGGTAAATGATGGTTCATAATCAAGCAATACCTACTGTAGATAACAGAACTTACCCTTCCATCAACTATAACAAACCGAGCTGGTGCTAAGTTTGTTCAGGGTTGAAACTAAACTGACTATAATATTTGCACGCTTTTCATATCAATGTGCTACATCAGAAAGCCTCAAATTAGCCTTTTAGCCCTATCATCCAATTCATACATATGCTGAGCAGCCTGCAGCGCTCTCATTACCATTGCCCCATGTATTACATGTTCTCTGTCACACAGCAGGAGACAGACTGAATTGTTGCATAGCTCCGCAACAGCATTGTTATTTCAGGCAGTCCTGTGTATGGTAAACGATGTTTATTAAGCTTGTGGGTTGTAGCAATATCTAAAGCCTTCAACGCCCTTGAGAAACATGGAAGAGAAAGAATCTTCTTGTGATAGTGATAATACATGAAAATAAGCAAGTGTGGCCAATTTGAAATCCAAAGGAGTTCTGCTATCTGCTCCAGCGGAGCTGGAATTTCAGCAATGGCCTACAAATGTGAATCATATAAACTGTTATATTCCCAAACTGTATGCTTTCCCTCTGTGCAGACACTCATGGTAGAGATGAAACAATGCTAAATTACTTATGGCTCTTCCTTCTTTAACAAACATATCCACATCCCTCCCTGTAAGCATTCCCCAACAAGGTAGGGAAAAAAAATCAATGTTGTGGATGCGGCCTTATATGTACAGCTCTTCAGTGCTTTGATGATCAAAGATATATCAAGGTCTGACCTTCCTGGCCCATCATACTCGACTTGACGTCACGATTGTTATGATAGCTGCATAGCACCCTTTGTGCCTCCACAGACGTTTGTCTTGTGCTACACAAATCCACGCAAAGCTATGTAAACAGCTGAAAGGAGCTTCTTCTGGACTTTACCTTAGAAAACCCTGTTATTCAGTGAGAGTGTGAGGCTATCAAAATCTCCTCAGTTCACTATAACTTAACTTCGCCTCCCACAAGAGACAACAAAAGCCTTACACAAAAGGTCTCTATGAACTTGGGGGAGAAAGAAGGGTTGCAGTGTTCTAATTGCAATGCCAAAAACCAGAGGGGTAGATTTGTCTCCTTTCCTGTGAAGATAAAGATGAGACGAGATGAACTTGCCTTGGCATCTTTTATGTTTTTTAAAGCACTTACCCCTCTGCACTTCAGCGGGATTGCTATTCCCAACAGCGTGTTGTGAAACTATTGAGTTAAAATATTTAAAAGTGTAGATCTGGTAATTTTATATTGTGGGTTATGAAACCTTTATTCAGGTTCTACCTTTTATTAATGTCCAGGGTGCTTCTACTGTCCCTAATGACATTATATTGCATCAAAATAAAACCAATGCTTTTCACTGGGAGCTGTGCTATTTCTCACGACTTAGTAATGCTAACGTTTAAATTCTAAGTCCTTTTACTGCTGATTAAACCTCCAAAGACTACAGCAGAATTTCTGCTTCACTGCTAGAAAAGAAGAAAACCAGCAGTTCATACCAAAGAGATCACTTGAAGAATGTACGTAAGGTTACTGCATTTATGAATAAAACAAAGCATTATCATTTTTAATAGGAATTAAACAGCTAGAGGGAGAAGTAGGGCAATGCTGTGATCAGTGCAAAGGAAAACAATCTAACCATTTTAATTAACTGTATTTTAATAGCTTTAGTTATAATTGAATAATTTAAATACCAAGGGAAATAGTTAAATCTCCTAAAAGCTTTCTTTTTATTTACATTTTAAATACAGTTCATGGGGAAGTGATGGCGCTGTGAAGGCCTAAAATAAATGGGTGGGGAAAACCTTCCTAATTTCTGCAGCTGCTGGACCAACAGGAAATATTTATGGGATCTTAGTCATTGGTCTCTGCAGGAGCTCCAGTCCAAATCCTATCATATTTTCTACTTTTTTCGCCACTTCCTCAAAATATTACACAATCTCAGGTGCTATTGCCCTTGACGGTTGTAACCGTAAAACGCACAGGAAGATAGATGTGAAGTAAGGATCATCTAATCCAATTTTTTTTACATATGCATCAGTGAAGAGGGTCACCGCAGAAAATAAAACTACTGGTCAATGCAGAGTTTCATTTAGACAGATGATAATAAACTGACACACACACATTTATCTTACATATAAAAACCAATAGCATTCATAAGCAGAGCCCTTCCCTACTACACTTTTCATGTCGCCTGTAATGATGGAGATCATTAACTTACATGGACAACATTGTGGAGATCTACTGTTTTGCAGAATTCGTCTGTTATGAGGCTTATGCTTCCTCTCACACAGACTTTACAGCTTCACAGTTTCACTTAGTTGCATTATGCTAGTTTAAATGGGAGGCGAAGGAGTCCATGTATCTCTGTCACTCCATCGGGCTCTGAGAGATACCATACCATCCACTGAGCCCACTGTCCTACCCGCCGTTGTGGCCAAAGGCAAAAATGCCTTTGAAGGGTAAACACACAATAATATCTCTGTGATATAATCTCTTGGCATTCAGCAGTTTCTGCAGTTTAGGCACCTTCTGAGCTAGAGGAAATATTTCTGTGTTTAAATAATACAAAACAGACTTTTATTCCACAAATGTGTCTACATGACTTTTTAAAATGATGCAAACTTTTAATGTTCAAAGTATCCTACGGTGAAGCCTCTCTGTCACACCTCTTTCAACAAGAAACATCGTCTTTTGCTGTTTTGACCCTGCCATTACTTGAGGCTGTCTAGTTCTTGTACTAAGGGAGGTAGAAAAGGATAATTTTCCAGTCACTTCTTCATGCTGGTTGGGATTTAACAGGCCTCTGTCATATTCCCCCTCGCTGATTTATTTTCCAAACTGAAGAATCCTAGTCTATTTAATCTTGGTTTTGAAAGCTCTTCCAAACCTTTGATCATCCTTTCACACATCTCTACTTCTCTAGTTCTTCTAAAATCTTTTCAAAAACAGAGAAACTAACTGCAGACAGTATTTTGTTCACACATTTTTACCTCAGCAAAATAATGTTTCTGTTTTTCTTTCTCTGATTCTTTTTTTTTTTTTTTTGGATTGCATGTAAAATATAGAATGTATTATGGATGTACAGCATTTGGTAAGGACAAATGGTGTCAGTAACACTATACCTGGAATATCTGTATACCCTTCATCAAAATATGTAAATCAATACACAATCAATGTAGGAACAGATCTCACTACTTTTTTTACCAGGTGTTATTAATGACAACATTAACTAAATGAGATGTCAGTCAGAATAGAGTGTTACTTGATGGAATTATTTAGTAAGTGTTCAAAAATCCTCATCCAAATGTCACTCTGTAAATTTTGATAGACTCAGATTCCTAATTCTGGCTCACGTCCTTCTGGGAATATAGAGAGAAGTATATTGAATCTTAGTGTTATTGTTTTTGCTGGGTGCCTGAAGTGCATTAGGTGCCTCACAGGCAACTGCAGAGATTGCAGTCTGTCCCAAAATGCTTCCAATCCAAACATGCAAATTTGATTAAGAGGCCGGAGGGTGGATCCAACATAAAAACAAGATGATCATCTGGTGTGGTTGACATTTTTCGTTAGAGGACATTTAGCAATCCTGTAGTTTTTTAAACTCAGTTCTTCTAGACATTCTCATATATTTGACTCCTATGGACATTAATCCCTCATAATCTTCAAGGTTAACATTATCCTCAGTTTCAGTCTTCTTTCTCTCATTGTTGCAAAAGTCATGGCATGCCACCTTGCTGTAGCAGGCTGTACATTTGAGCGACACCAGGGAATAGGGTGCTTTTGTTGCCATTGAAGACAAGCTGAAGGATCCCACAATTGGGAAGTCTGACAGGATTCCAGAGGATCTTTGACTGCCCCAGTGTGCAGAATATGATGTGAACATCGAATCTAATTTGCAACTTAAGTCTTGCTATTACTGAAATACAATATAAGAAAAAACATAACATGCTTCCAGAGTTTCAATCCTGGCTTAAATTTCTCACTAATTTCACTGGAAGCTTTACTAATTTTTATGAATCACTGGAAAATTTAAGAATACAACTGAGCTTTTGGGCAACCAGTTACAACATCATCTATGGACTCAAACTCATGTAGAGTTAGGTTTGCATATGTTCAACACGAATATAATGAAAATTATGACCTTGTTGTCATTAGTTTCTTGAAATTCACAATTCACAATAAAAAACAGAGTCATGGAAAAAAAAAAGAAAAACTTCTTAGTAAACCATAAAGAATTGACATCCGTACATTTTGTTATGGTTTAAATGAAACTTCACTGCTGTTTCTCTTTCGTGTTTAGCAAGATATACCAAATCAATATTTTATGTATGAATTCCAAATCCACTTGGTAACAATGCACTCATACTATTTATTTTTAAATTTCAAGTTCATTCAGAATACTTTTTTTTTTCTTTTAATTCCAAGTCAGGGTTTGTTTCTGAGAGATAGAGAAAGAAGGCCAAGAGTGGAGAGTTCTTATAACTTGATAATACCGTCTATGACAGAAAAAGCATAGCTGGACAGCACTAGGAAGAACAAGGATGTTCAGCTGGTCGTTAGATGGGGAATTTTCACTCTTACAAAAGATGATCAGTAAGCCCCTGCCAGAGAGGAAAAGCAATTTTGAAGGACAACATCACTTTGGAGTTATCACAGTGAGGAGAAGAAGTGACCATGAAAATGGCAGCAGGGAGAAATTTCATATTCTGGAACTGAGAAAGTAGAGAGGGGGAAATCTTGAATTCTGCAAAAGTGTCTAATAATATTAGAAAACAATGAGTAAGCTGAGGCAAGAAAAAGGATAATAACACTTATTGTTTAGCATCTGCCCATGTATATTAAAATAATTTTGATAGAAAACCTGGACAAACCCCAGCTATGCATATGAACTGAAGACAAGGCTGCCTCCACATTTGGAGCTTTGGGAAAACACACATTTATGCTGCTGAGGAATATGGAAATGACAAGTCAGCAGTGATCCTGGGAGCCAAGGATTTCTAAGGATATGACAACATGTAAAACACATCTCTCAGTCAGATCATTATATTCTACCAATTACGTTATATATATAAATAAAAACATAGCCAAAAAGTGAAGAACAAGATGCAGTCTAGCTAAATGCTACTGTTGACTTTTATGTCTCAGAGCACAAACCAAGTCTGACACTTTAATATGGGTGCCATAGGTCTCTGACCCATTTTGCAAATCTGCAATTCACTACCTTATTGATTAAAGTTCTGCAATCTTCCCCTGTTTTCTCTCCTTCAAGTTGCTTAGGGTATCACACAATATACTTGTTAGGGATCTGGCCTAATCCCCAATGACACATCTGGTTGGTATGGGTGGCACCCATTAGAATATGCTCTCCAATAAATGATCTGCTGAGGTTCTGACAAAATAAATGCTTATTTTCATTATCACTCACTTACTCCCTGCCACTTCAAATGCACATCCTCCAAGAAATGGATTAAATCCAAACTGACATCTGAATTACAGTCAAGCGTGATGCCAGATTTTAGTTGTTAACGTGAAAGTGCACAAGTAAAAATGGAAAACAGAAGTAGCTATTTACAATATAGAAACAGCATCAAAGGTGAGGGCAACTGAAAGAAGGGAATAGTGTAATTAGTTACATAAATATAGAGTTTGCAAGGAAAAGATGAGAAGAGAAAAAGGAGTAAGAATAAATAGCGGCACCAGTTTGAAGAGTCTAGCTGGGGACAGTTTAAGAGAGTCCCATCTATCAATGCGAGCAAAGAACAGAAATAGAGTGATAAGTGCTAACTGGCTTCATTATCGGACTGCCCAGCAATCTGTTAGCAATGTGTACACCTGATTTAATGCAAAGTCTATATCTGTGTTTCTGAAGCTTGTCAGTAACCATGAAAGAGATGCAAGGAAAGGATAAGCAGGGAGTGTGTTTGTAGATCTGTAGTCACCATTAGTAGGAGAAGCTGGACATGCCGAAAATAAGTGGAAGATTCTTTCTGACATGAGACTAAAAGTAACGAAAGAATGTCTGCAGTATGACTCTTTCTCATAAGGGAGAAAAAAATATATATGATCTAAGCTGTATGACAGATGTCAAGAAGACTGATGTGTGGGTTAGGAAGATCCTTTTAATGACATGCTTGCAGCGGTTGGAAACAACTTGTCAGATTAACAGCAACTCTTTTTACTGCAGACTAGCCCAAGGAAATGGAAGTTCTTCTTTGAAAAATACAGAGGGGAGAAAGACTTGCCTTATCACAAGCAAACAAATCACTTCATTAACATGAGAGCAAAATTTACAGAGTGGAAGCTTTCATTTTAATCATCTTCAGAGTTCAGGGTGCAGTGGTACATGCTAAACTGTACCAGTCAAATGCTTTGGACCACGGTATTTTAGTCTTCTGCGATAGCCATGCACTGCACCTATGCTTCAAATTCCCCAGTGAATATATTGGCAAGACTAGATCTTACAGTTTAGAAAGCAAAGCGTAGAGAGACTAAAGGACGTGTGGAGGTCATACACCAATTTAACCAAGTTTCCAGAGTCTCATTCAACACCCTCATTACAAGATCTTCTACTTCTCTTTGTAGTGAAATATGAGATTTACCTGCTGTGCTGTCGTCTTTGAATTAAGAAGCCACACAGTGTTTCTTACAATGTAGGCCAAAAACATGGGAGGAAAGAAAGCAGAGGAGAAGGGGTTTTGTACTATGCTCCTTCATGAGCCAGGGTGAGATGTTCAGAGAAACTCCTAAGACACTGAAACAAACAAAATCAAGTAGGACTACAGCAGCCTCTAGAGAGTATTCATAATAGGGTAGTAATTGGATCATTTTAATCTCAGATACAGCACGAAAGTTGAGATCTTTCTTCGCATTTCAACTGCTCTTTTTTAATAAGAACTTAGACTATCTACCATGGTAAACAGACTAAAATTACAAGTCTTTAGTTAATTCTGCTTCCTTATATTTTTCCACTGTTCCAGCTGCAGTTGCCGTTTTATTTGATTTCCTTTCCTACTTGGTAGTTTAATGTTGCGATGCAATCTTAAACAGATGGCTGCACTTCAGAGATAGGTGACTTCCCCAGAAAGGTCAGCAGTAACACACAATCCTTGGAGATGGAAACAATTATTTAAATGTATTCTTTTCTTTAAAGGAAAACAAATGCGTAATTTCTCCAGACCCTTTTGCAGCAGTTTCATTCTGAAGTCTTCTCATCTCATATTTCAGGAGCATTCCTTTCCTTCACAAAGCAAAAGTTTTCATTCTTGTCTCACAACATATTTTTTTTTTTGGTACATGCTGGAGCACTCTGTACAGATCAAAGCCCTCTTATGCTGATCTCTGCATCAGCCCTTCTCTAAAGAAAGACAAATAATAAGTAAATAGATATTGAGAGTTAAGAGATTTGTTCAAGGCAATGTAACACATCAGCAATGGAAGAAATAGGAACCGATGTGTCCCCATTTAGGCAGAGAGTTATGGATACAGATACTAAAAATATGTGGTCGGTAAATCTGTATTGTAGACCTGAGATGAAGTCTGGAATGCTGTTTACTCCTTATTTTCTCTCCCTTTTTCTTTTTTAAAGAGGACATATCATCATATAATGTATTTTTTCCAAAGAACAACTTTTTTTGAAAATTACTATCTTCAGCAATTTATTCCCCCTCTTTTTTTCAAACAATAAAAAAAAAAAAAGAAAACATCTACTTTAGCTTGGGGAAAGCAAATAAAAGCTCTGTGAGTAGATCTGCATTTTAATGGCAGTCTCTCTACCACAAATGAGTCTCAGATCATAGCTGTGATCTATTATTATGCACCATTGAAAGTTCATTACATTAACATGTAAAACAAGGATTAAAATGTGACAGGAAGCGACTACAAAGTACTTAATGAATCAAGTCAAACTGGACCAAATGCTAGTGTAAACAGCTTTAAAATAAATCTGAAAATTAAAACCTACTTTCTTATGTAGCTTTGGGGTTTATTTCAGTTTGTTACAATTTCTGTGTAGTGAACATTTCTTCTGGGGCAAAATCCATTCCCTAGTAAGTTTACATAATGTATATTTGCAGTAAGAGAATGATAATGCAGAATGACTTTTACTATTTAAGAAATGGAATCCTTCTAGCTGCCTATCATTTCAGATGCAAAATTTAATTGACCTCAGGTGAAATATCTCATTTATAGATTGCAGC
>VZSC01017095.1:1411644-1569199 GCA_013398225.1 Steatornis caripensis
ATAGATTGCAGCAAGTGGAAGATGAGTCTTGTGGTCAAAGAACACAAGATACAAGTTATGGAGCTCAAAGTCTTATTCCAAGCTATATCATAGTATTCACATGTGAAATTAAACAAGTCAAAACTCACAAGTTTAAGGACTAACATTAATTACTATTATAAGCTGAAGTTTCCCGAACTGAAACATGAAGAGTAGAAAGACACTGTATATTTCAAATAGGTCTCACAGTATGCTACATTTATTAATGTTACATTTTTATGGAAAAGGTAAGTGTGTCTGGGGTATATTAGTTTTAGTATTTCTAGTAGAAGTGGGAAAGTATAAATTGCATTGTGCAAAGTATGAAATGTAAGTACAACTTATTCTGCTTTGCTGNTTCAAATAGGTCTCACAGTATGATACATTTATTAATGTTACATTTTTATGGAAAAGGTAAGTGTGTCTGGGGTATATTAGTTTTAGTATTTCTAGTAGAAGTGGGAAAGTATAAATTGCATTGTGCAAAGTATGAAATGTAAGTACAACTTATTCTGCTTTGCTGCATCATCCATGTTCAACATAGATTAATTCACGTGCAGAGAGTATGCACAAAGGTTTTAGCATGACTAGGAAATGACTTGGAAGATCCTGTCTTTCAAGGAAGTTGAGGAGAGCTTGGCTTGTTTATTTTTTTTTTAAATTAACACTTATGATTGTGGCCTATAAACATACCAAAGGAGTCAAACTGGTCAACAGAAGAGATTTCAATGAGTGAGTACAAAGCTGGCAAAAGAACAAGCAGTAGTAAAATGGACAGAAAAGCTTTGGAAGAATCTTAGATGTTTCAGTCGCTAGAGAAATGAAGTTTTCTAATGAAGCAAAAGAGCAGTTTAAAGATGGAGTTTGGTAAGTCTGAGAACAGGGTTTTACGCTGCTGCTGCTGTAATAGCAGCAGAGTGGAGCTGATGATCCAGAAGTTCTGTTCCTGCCAATACTGTAATTTCTCTGTAAATCACCTCAGGTCCTATGAGATCAGGATAATGTTCTGCTGTTTCCTCTGAGTAAAACAGTCACCAGCATCTGAGAAGTGTTGAGATCCTGTAGTGTTGACTACCATACTAAAGCTTATACAAACTATACTCCACCTCATTAAACCATAAATCAGATTTGCAATAACTCAGCAATATTAAGGTACACGAACTGGTCAGACTATTTATTAGGCAATTCTTTATTTAATTCAGACAGATTTTCTAGTTCTAATCAACTTCCAACACACAGAAGATCACTAAATGCATTATGGCAGCATAAGTATTTTCCTAATTCATTATTTAACAGGGTTAAAGTAAATTTGTGACCTAATAAGAAGTTTGTATTGTCAGTACTTCATCATCTTTATGGACAGATATATAATACAACTTCTAGGACGCTCATTCTTGTTATTCCACAAAAAACTAAGCTTCACTACTAATAGTTGACTGTTTACCCTCAAATAGGTTTGTAAGGATTTTCTCTAATGTAAAAATGACCGAAACTAATAGGAAGGCTCCCAAACTTCAGAAGAATCAACACAATACAAGGAAGAGCTTTTATTAACATTATTTTTTCTTTTTTTACCACATACAGAGAAAAATAACCATTAATATAATCTTCATTATGCTAGTTGATATACTGAGGCAAGAAATAGGTATACGTAGTTTTGAGCGTGATGATTATTTGATGGGATTGTTCTACTTTGTTTATGTTAAGCTTTCAGTTGAAGCTTGTAGATTTCATTTATGGAAAATGCCTGGAGTGTTTGACAGATGCTATAAAAACAAAATGAAATAATGAACTTGAGATGAGAATAATAGGTCTAAGGACAAAGACACGAAAAGAACAACAAACAGATTCAAGGTGGGGGAGCAGGGAAAAGCAAAAGCAGGGGGGGCTCCATCTAACTAGAGTTTTCTAAAGATGGCTGAAGTGTGGACTCATTGCAAAGGCTTTGTAAAGGCAAAGAAAAGGCTTTACAGACCTTGAAGACAGAGATGCTACTTTTTAGGTGGCTAAAAGTCAAAGAACTTGACCACTGGTGAAGATTTACCATTGGAACAAACTATCATAGCCAAAAAAGACTCATTTGATATGTTCAGATGAAGACAGGAAGCCTTTCTTGAACAGACATGCTGCTCAAGTACAAGTTAAAGTAAACAAATTACTCAACTAACTACACTTAGCCATGTAAAGCACAATGGTCTGTGAAATACAGGAGGTGAGATTAATATTGTAGTATTAGAAGGGAGCACTGTAATCACTTCCTGTGTAAGATAGGTACTTTGTGAATCAGACAACAGTCCTTCAGATTAAGGTGCTAATGAATTAGTCTATGATCTGCTCAACTTATGTGCCTCTTGAAACGTAGGACTACCCTCCTAACAGGATCTGAGCATTAAATTGCACAACTATACAATCTTTTCACCTCCTGCATCACGAACAATAGTCCCATGCTATTTTGATGGCAGCGGTAAACTCAAATAGGAGCTGAACTGCTGATGCAGTCAGTATGGCACATAACTTGAGTTTCCTTACAATAACCGCAAGGCAGAGCTTGAAGACAACGCAGTGGAATTCATTAAATAATATAAAATGACAGGGAAGCTACCGTTGCACAGCAATTGCACCCTACGGTTCTTATGAGGCACGAGGCAGAATCAAATGCCTCCCTGATCCCTATAGGCATGATTATTTTATAAATAACCATGGCCACACCCTGCAGTTGCTGTTTGCCTTATAAAATATATTTCATTTTCCTGTGGTGAAGAAATGAATTGCCGTTCTTTACTAATTACAAATACAGAAGGCAGCAGTTTAAGCTGGTAAGTAACAACTACAGTAGACCTAACATTTAACATTACTAGTCCAGTAAAGACTGCTGGCCCTTCCGTCTTGTATGGTTCTGAGACATTGGTACTTGTTACAACTTACAGCCTAGCAACACATGAGATATAGTCTTAGTTTGGCCTTCTAATGCTAGTTCGTATGACTTTGCGGGGTGCTGTGAGGTTCTTTTCAATAAAAGGCCTCTTCACGGGTTATAAACTTTAAAAAAAAAATAAAGACCAGTTTTAATGTATCCTTGAAGCATGGAAGGGTAAACCTCTATAGTGTAAATGAAAAAAAAGAATTGAATCATCATAAGCAAGAGAGATAAAATGGTGTCCAGTGCTGCCTGACTTTCAAGAGTAGATTCTGTCCTTTGGAAAGATTACCATATCTTTGCTGTTTTACCAAGTTCAATAAAGAGATGTTGATGTGAACAAGGACCAGCCATCAAGCTGCAGGTAACTGCAAGGGTTCCTAGTGAACAGCTTGTGTGTGGACTATGCAAGGAGGAGCCCCTTTCCGTACATCAGTGGCTTAGTAACTTCTGCGGTTTGCACAGCTTCCCTTGCCCCTTTTGGCTGCTTATTGAAGATGTTTGTAAGAAAGTATTCTGTCAGATGCTGTTTTCCCCCTGAACCTGCTGCACAATCAAAGTGAACCTGTGGTATTCAACATTTACCCAGCAAAAGAAAGTGAGGCTATAGCTGCAGGATTACGATGTCTGTGCTGCACAGGATAAAGCAGAAAATACACTGAATCCAATAAAAACTTTCCATATTCATCTAGACACATACAATAGCAAAGTGAATACAGACATTAAGCAGTGAAACATACATGAAAATGGGGAGGAGGAGTAGACATTTTCTTTTGCCCAAAGTCTTGTCTCAAAACAAGCATAAGAGATGCCCTTTTTATTGCGATGAAAAAAACCTGACAGAACAACCCTTTGGGGAAAACCAGACTTGTGTAAACAGAGTTGCTTGAGGGTATCTTTACTGTTCTTAGCCTATGATTGCCCACTATTTCTTATAAAATAATTAAGCTCACAGAGTTGATACAAATCTGTTATCCCCAATAAATAATTTCTTACTTTTATAACCACTGAGTTATGTGATTGCCCATTTGGGAAGATGCAGACTCAGCACAGCTGAAGCTATTTGTTCAGGTAGCATGATACAAACACAACAGACAAATAATGCTAGAGCACAAAGGAATTAACAGGACTACTTTCTAACGTGGTGGGTTTTTTTTTTTTTTTCAAAATACCCTTGATCAAATCATGACAAAGCTTCTGTACTACTAGAGTTTGTTACAGACTATATAATCTCTCTATGGAGCCTGAGAGCCGCTTTTAATTCATCAGACAGACTTAATCTTTCAAACGACTAGCAAATTTTCCCTCTCCTCAGCCTTTCTCGTAGCTTTTTAGGTAACTTTACTGTCTCTAATGGAACATTGCATAACGGAGCAGCAGCCTTCTCTCTGATGAAGTTTTAGAAAATTATGCCTAGCACTATTTAGACCTAAAAGAGAAGAGTAACTGTACTTCATAGAAAGCACACTCAATTTTATACCACTCTAGCATTTTTATGACATATCATGGTCACCAAAAGTAAACCTGAGACTAACTTCCCCAGCTTTTAAGAGGACAATTGCCTGGGAACTCTTTAGTCCCTAATAGAAGCAAGACCTGTAAAAAATCTCTTTGCTTAATACTGCTAACAGGCTAACTCAAACATACAACTTATCTGCCCATACACAAAAGATGAAAAGGAAAGTCTGAAAGAACTTTGTTCAAAGTTTGAATCTAATAAAGGACAAAAAGATTCAGTAAAGGAGGGTGTTTTTCTTTTTCGCTCATGTTTTCCCCTGGTCTCCCTCACAAAGCATCTAATCCCTAATAGGAGCCAAACCAAGCCCTTGGAGCACCTCCCTTTTACAGAGTGGTGAGGAACTACTTAATTCTTGACAGCTGGGTCAGCCCAGAGGCTGGAAATCCCTCTGCTTAGGGGATGCAGCTGTGGAATCCACCCCCCCACACACCACCACCCCCCTTCCCAAGTCAGGGGGAGCATTAACTCTTTCCAGGCCCACCTCTGGCCAGAATCCATGCAGGGTATCTGCTCGTAAAGCAAGATTGCACCGTGCACATGTCTAAATGCTAGAGTTCTCTGCAAATACTCTGTTAGGCAATTATTACTTCAATCTATGTCACTGGAAATCTTCCTCACAGAAGATCTGTCACATTTTGTCCCCTGCAAAGTAAACAGATTTTCTGAGAGATTGTTTTATGCTTTTTTACTCTCAGCTGATATTCAGCTGAAATCCAGCCATGCTGATTAATAAATTAGTCAAATATGTAATACTAAACTCTCTGTACCACTCACATTTGGAGAAGAAAAGAAACTGTTTAAATCTGTAAAACTCAGAGGAGTTAATGGCAAAGTGATACTGAATCAAGTTAGCAACCTAGGGGCTAAACTTGCCTAGATCCATTGCTCCATTAAACTTTTTGACTGTGTGGGGTTAGATGTCAATTAAGCAGTCCAGCCTATTTAGTATTATGAAAAGCAAAATCAGGTTGGGAAGCCAGCAGCTGAGATGAGATGTATGACACAGAGCCCTTTCGTTTACTCGTTTGGTCACGGCACAAGAGCAGCAGGAGGAATGCCTCGCCCACCTCGTGTCTTGGTATGTGCCTAGGCTGGCTCCAACCACTCCAAGAACGCTTTCCCACCACACACTGCATGCTGCGTATACTTTCCACAATGCTGGTTCAGGGGAACCTCTCTATATGTTCATTATGATGGGCTTTCTAGACCATTAGGAGACTGTACAACTAGACAGAGGTGCGCAGACCTAGTGGTCATAACCCATTACGCACATCATTATCCATACTGCAGGAATCGTCCCAGGCTGCTTGGCCCTCTCCTCACACTGGCTCTCTCTTTCCTCCAAGTGGTGCAGTTACAGAACCCACTGTTAGTTCTGAGTATGAAGCTGTGGGTCTAGATTTTGCCATTTGGCAAATCTTCTGTGCCAGTATGCAGTGATGCATGAGACTAGGATATAACAGTATAGGTACGCAATGGGTAATTCTTATATATACATATTACATATATAATTTAAATATAGTGCATGACAACTCAGCACCTATTAATCAAATTATACCTATTTTAACTTCATCTATAACCTATAACGACTGCAAGCTATGCTGCCTGAGTATCTCTTCAGTATCATTCATGCTGGACATGGAGCTCATGAAAATGTCTTCCTGTGTCATCAAATCCTCTGTCTCTGGAATACTAGCACCCATTTCATATTGCTCTTTTTATTAAGGTATCAACCTCTGACAAAGTTTATTAGACACGTAATCAGTGTTATTCCATCTGCAATGCTATTCCAGGACCTCTCCCTTAGGTAGTAAAAGTCTGTTCAAATTTCCAACCTATTTTAATTCGTGGCAAGCTTGATTTAGTTATCTCTTTTGTCTCTGTGATGTTTACGCCTGTGAAATATCTGTGTGGTACAAACGTGTCACCCCCAAGGAGAGAGAATGGACTAAATCCAACCCTTTCAAAAAGTGTTCAAAGCTATATTCTTATTCATTGTGTTGACTCTTGGCCTTTTAATAAAACATACACACACAAAGAGTTCCTACATTTTTTAAAGCTAATACAGCTCAGCCTCATGGGCTACCAGCTGTAGTTTCTTGTCTGCGTACAAACCATGTGAAATTTGAAGCTGCCGAGACCTTCGTGGTAAAAATAATTCCAAGTGTATAGGTTCTTTCTGGAAAAGTTGATCTTACACTGGTAAAGGCAATAGTGAGACACTTTTCAGGAAAAGTTCAATTAATCAAATATGTAATAATGAAAAAAGTAAATCAACACACAGCCATAACGAAAATCTTTGTTATTTAGAAACATTCAGTGGTATTTCACTGACAGCAGAAACCCTGCTATGTAATAGTTTAGAGCTAGGGAATATGCCACTAGTTCATTAGTGGATTTCCCTGCTGATTAATAGTGGTAAATTGGTGCAGATCAAACCAGAATAGCCAAACTGTCTCATACTCTTCTAAAAAATATTCAAAGGGTAGCCCCTTCCTAAAGGCCCTCCACTTATGTTGGTGTGTAAGCTCATGAAAGGAAATGCTGTTATGATTGCCATACTCACCAGGAGACAAAGAACTGAGTATGAAGCTTTTATTCAGATGTAAAAAGCAGGCTGTATTACCCAATAGTCAGCCATTTGCACGATGATGAAGAAAATGAGAGAGACACTTGTGGAAAGCAATTCAACATCTTGCACTAGAAAATTGTTGTCTGTTACTGTGCATCTAAGCTTCAGTTGCAGATTTATTCGTCGGGTGGAACGTGCTACGTCTCTGAATCTCTCCTTCTCTTGGGAGGGGGTAAAAATGGAATTGGATTTATATCCCTGTGTTTTCTGAACCAGACACTTGCTAATAATATAGGAGTCTAGGTACAGAATGACATTAAACGCTGAGTATTTGATGTTAATCAATGGATGGCTGTCTCAGTGGGAGTTTACCCATTTCTGCCTTAAGAGAGCTAAATTGCTACATCTAGCTATGCTGGGCAGTATTGAAACAAGCAGTCAATACCTTCTTCCAGAATCAATATATGAAAAAGTAACTCTATGGAAGCGACCTGAGAAATGCGCGAAGAAGTCTGCCGTGTGTGCTATACCTCATGCTGGTTAACCAGACAAAAACATACATACACCTGGCAAGAGGGTACAGTATTTCAAAGAGGTGCTGCTTGACCTGGAGTTGTCTGTGTAAACTCCTGAACAGTAAGACTGAAGATTAAAAGCAGAGCAGACAAATATTCCCCCTTCCATTGACACCTGATACAGAAAAGCACTTAATCATTTGCTTAAGTCTACCCCAATTCAGCCAAGCTGTTAAACATATGTTTAAGTGCTGGAAAGTCAATAGGGTATAAGCATGTGTTTAACTGCTTTGCTGAAAGGGGCAGTTTGCCGCTCAGGATGTGAAAGATGTGACATGAAACGCTGCTTTCTGCATTGCCCTTTGCCCAATGCCAAATCCAACTTTCACGGGGGGCAGCTGGATCCCTTTCCATCCTTAAAAGGAGGGAACATTAAAGATGTTACAAACCGTCCCCTCTGAGAGCCACTGAGCACTGGGAGTCTTCCCGGTCTGCCGCCAAAGGAGTAAGATCTCTCCATAGGAAAGAGAGGGAACGGGGAATAGTCCCTAAGAAATACCAATAGCCAAAGTTCTGACCCAGGGTGGAAGACTGCCCTGCTGAGTCTGCTTACCTCTGTTGACCCTCACCATTAATCCAATATTTGGGGCACCATTCATTCAATATTTGGGGAGCACTGGAAGGGACTTCAGTGCTGTTTTGATAGGAGAAAAGTAAGAGTCCTCCTGAAATGCCGTGGGACATTTCCATGAAGCAGCTGAAGTTGGACTAGATGATCTCTAGAGGTCCCTTCCAACCCCTACCATTCTATGATTCTATGATACAAGTGAGAGCTGTGGAATTGGATAGACTGAGTACAAAAGGACAGCGATAACGGGCAGTGACACGATAACACTGAAAGCATGCGGTGTGTGTCTGTTGCTTGGGCTTTTGTGTTTATGTGTAGGAGGAGAGCTGCACCTGTGCCCCAATCCCAACATCTGTTTTATTAATGGGTCATATGTGGTCCTTACAAAAACAATTTTGTTATGCGATTTGCAAAATGCAAGTCCCAGGAGTTTCTTAGTGGAAGAGTAGAGATCCACTGCACTGATTTGCTGATCAAAAAGTAAACAGGTAAAAAAAAAAAGAAATATTATACTTCAAAAGTAACACTGTCTTCTCTACAAGCATAAAGGAAATCCCATTCATTTCTCATGATCTCAAAAGACTCAATTAAAGTTGCTGTATCATATGTTCCTATGAATTAGGAAGGAAATAGAGGATTGTCATGATGTGTTTTTAACATCATATCCACTACCTTTTGATAAAATCTCTCTTTATACAAATGGAGAGGTGAGACCAAAGTGTACTCTGAGGTGGAGCATCCTGGAAATGAAGAGCACCTCAGTCCTTCTGTCAGCCTGCATTGTTGTGTCAGAGATCTTAAGTGACAGCCAGAATTTGGGGTCACATTTACTCTTAAACCGATTTTGCTTTAGTTTTTATGTAGCTTTTTTCTAATATAGTAGCCAAAATAGTAGTTTGCTGGAATAAATCTTGGTTTGGCTTTTTTTTTCCCTTAACCTTATCCATTATGAAAAGTGTGAGTGCATGGAGTAAATGCATGTTAGTTATTGCTGTTTCTGTGGAAGCGATTAATCTCTATCGGACAGTATATGCAAGCAACCCTTCACCTGAAACAGCAATGCAGAAATAAGGGTAGGAATCTCAGGAACGGAATATGTCCTCTCAAAACCTTCAAGGACTATTTTGGGTGCTAATATTCTCAGGCAGCATGTCCTAGGAGCAAAGCATTCTCTGGGCATAAATAGTTACTCTTCTGACAAGAAGCAGTGACAAAAAGAGCCTCAAAAGTTGCCTATGGCAGACGAAAAGAATTGAGTGTTATTGGGTGTGACAGAAAGTGAAGGGGAACTGGTTGATAACCAGGTATATAGGTTGGAAACAGATGATTAAAAACACTGTGAGCCTTAAGGATTGGATCAGAGGAAAAGCTGATTTTTTTTCAGCATCTTTTTAAGTGGAGAAGACAACTTTTCCGATGTGACAAAAATAAAGCCAATTTTATTTTTGTTACATCCTGCTTTAGCAGTGTCTTTATTTAGGACTGTAAGAAGAAGACAACACTGTTTTCTGGCTCCAGATCATCAGTTGTATGGACAGCCCCAGTTAGATGCCCTCCATTATGAAAAATCTAGCTCAGCTGCTGTTCTTTATGCTTCTCCTGCAGAAGCCACCTGCCAGTCACCTGGCATACAGGTTTAAAGCAACCACAATAAGTCATGGTCTGGTTGGGATGAGCCATCTACCAGTTTAGGAGATTTTTTTTTTTTAAAGAAATTATCTTTATATGTATTTTTTTCTGCTGGCCTTTTTTATATGAGTCTTGTGCAGCTTTTCAACTGGTCTTCAACTCAACATAGCATTAAAAGAACCAGTGTAACTTAAGAATCATACTTAAATAACATCAAAGTAAGGCATATGTCTAAGAGTTGGTTTTGGATCATCTATTGCACTGTTGGACTCCATAAAAATCTATAATAATAAAGTAGTAATTTAACAAAACACTATAAGAATTTTGCTAACACTTTAGAAACCATTTATAAACTTAAATTTAATAAAAAATTAGAAAAAATGTGACAGAATTTCAACAGCATGGTCAAAATGGCCACAGAGAACATTTAGCAAAATACGCTCTTTTCTATGCCTTCTATGACTATACAGAAACATATATAAAATAAAAATATGTGGTGTTTTCTGAATGTTAAATCTGTTTCCCAGATTTTTATGTTAATTCTTCAGCTGTGTATTCAAACTTCTATTTAATGCATATCATGATTTGAAAATGGCCATCAGTTAAACTAAAAATATGTCTTGCAAATTAAAAATTTACTGTGAAATTGTATCTTTACTAACTTCATAACTGTTTTTCACTTCACAGTAATTAACCTCTTTTCTACTTCACAACAGATCCTGTCTGGCCCTTGTTCTCATAGATGGTGACAGTGGGGACACAGTGTCTATTTTTGCTTATTTAGGTGCTTTTAAGAATTTAAAATTTGGATCCTAAATTACCTGTGCAATATATCCGCGCTTCTAAATGACAATTCACTGCATCGAATTAGACACTAAAAATATGAAACAGTAAGTATTCTGAAAAGTTTCAAATATAATCCAAAAAGTTCAGTGACATTTTCTTTTCATATCCAAGATTGCATATAGCTATTTCATTCAGTAAAAAAGTTTTCAAACCTTGTAATAAACAATTTTTTCTTCTTTGCCTTGGGGAGAAACTCTAGTAATAAATAAAAACTCATAAATAAATCTAGCCATAAATCAAAAGCTGTTGTTAGGGTGATTATGTGAAGATTTGGGGGAAAATTGGGGAAGATGAGTGGTGTAAAAGAACATACAGCTCAGCTTTCTACCAATTTGATACACGCCTCTCTAAACTGAGAGTTGTGTTGATAAACAAAGCCTCCTGGGTTTTGTTAAACTCTCAATATACCATAATGAGAAACCAGTATTTGACACAAACTGACTTGCCATGGTTAAGATTTTGTAACACTTTCACTGTATCACATGTGATCATTTATTCTTACATCCCAGAAATGTGATAAGTAGTACTACTTTAATACTTCTGGAGGCCTCTACAAAGAATCAAGTTAAAAAAAAATCCACAGCTACCTGAGAAACCAGTCTTTGTCGTATGCCTCAGGGCATATAATTGATAATCCTTACCCAAATGGCACTTATTGCAGAAAAATGTAATCAGCTGCACGGCAATGAAAAATCATGATAGGACTTTCTTTTACATACCAGTGCAGCCAGAAACATAACCTAGAAGGTCCCATTGGCCATTAAAAACTGTTCTCACTGTAGTGAGGTCATGTTAGGTCAGCATAGACGCATATATTACCGACTTTTGTATTATAAGTAGACATTAACTTGAAATCAGATGGATGTAACCCACTGGAGATTACAATATGTGTCTACACTTCATACAGCTGGAATGGAGAATACAAGGAAGTGGTGCACAGAACTATAGTTCCCCATCCAAGAGGAACAGATAGCAACTGGTTCAGAAACCAAGAAATACTGAAGGAAAAGACAACACGGAGACATGAAGTCTCTAGCTTGCTCCTTCTGGAAGGGCATTTGGAAAGACAAATAAAAGCCACCACTAAATTTAATGGCATCTTCCCTCTTTGACTGCACATCACACAATCACTATCAGAAATTCATATCCAGGAATTTCCTAAATTTCAAAGTGATATCCTGGTGCGACTGGGAAGGATTCAACTAATTTAAGTGAAAATATACCTAAGCTGAGGAAATCTTCATACAAAATGATTCTTCAGTCATAGTACCACTAAATTAGATTAACTAATGGTTAATAGAATTAAATTAATCATGACTAATTGATTAAAATATATTTATAAATTTTTGCAGAATTGTATCTTTATTTGAAAAGGAACTTGGTCTAGCTATGTATGGATGGGAAACGGGGAAAGGTTAGGAGAAGAAGGTGAAATTAAAACAGTGCAATATATTGAAGGAAGCCAGTAAAGCCTGAGAAGTAAATGCAACTAAAATGTGGGGGACTTAATGTTTTAAAATGGGAACACTGTACCGTGTAAATCCAAGAAGATGTTCCCAGCCTACGGGTGAGAATCATATTGTTTTGGGAATGGCTTCTGTAAAGACAGGATATTATGCAAGCTATGTCTCATTTTGGTTGTAGCACACCTGTTATCACTGACTATTTGGAAGTAACTATTCTTTGAGCATTTAATAGTAATTGGAAACTTTCAAAAAATCAAAAGCAGTATGAATATAATAATATATTGATTTTAGCATTTTATAGTGCCCCATTTGGTTTCATTTTCTTGAAACAGCAAACACAGCTTTCATATCCTAATTCAGCTAAAAATAAAAGCAACCATTTAATTAATTAAAGTTCATGTCACTCAATTAAAGAGTGAGTTTAGAAATCAGCAGACCATTTTTATAGGTTTATAAAGCTATCATAAATACTTGCTGCAGGCTGAATTTTTTTACAGTTATTAGCTTAAACTTTTTTTTTTGTAACTCTGAGAAATCCACTTTCCGTTTTGATGTTAGGAATAAAAAAGCACCCGAACAACACTTTCAAAACGTCACTTTTTGAAAAGAGAATGTTATGAAGCTGGCTTAGAAATCCTAACAGTACACCAGTGCTGTATATTCTACGGTAGGTTTAATTTATTCATGTGTCTAACAGCTAAAAGAATCTCATTCTCCACTCAGGCCAGTGACTCCTGACACATTTCAATTACAGGGTTTATCTACCCTAGTTTCTCCCTTTCTGGGTAGAAAACATGTTGTCTATACAATGGAAACACAGAAAACTGTAGTGGAAAGGACTTTGGGAAAGAGTGCTATACTTACGCAATACCAAACAAATACATCTAACTTCTTAGGAGGCATCAATCTCATTCATTGATTCAAAGCCTCTAGCACTAGTAAGAAGTTTGCGTTATGTATAGAACATAATGCAAACTGTTTACCTTAGTGGTTTGGTTCAGAGCAATAGTACAGTTTTCTAGTCAATATATATTGTTATTTTAGTCCTCGGAGCACTTTTGGTGCTCAGAAGTTAGAATCCATTTTGGAGAAAGCTAATCTGAAAGATCTGCTACAGGTGCATATCAAATGTGCACCAACACCTATGGGGAAAATATGGGTTTGAACCAACAATTCATTCTCCATGCAGTTGCAAACTTCATGGATACCTGGGATGTTCACTCTAGGGGAACAGACTAAATTTAGTCTAGAGGAAAACACCAAAGTGCGTTAGACATCAAGGCTTTAGTACCAACTGTTTAGATCTACTGCCAAATCCTGTTGTGCCTAATTACTGGCTAACGTAGTTACAGCCTAAATCCCTTTTGTTTTAATTTAGGCCCATTACTTATCCTTCTAGACAGTAAAACAAATTATTCTCTGAAAAACAATTTATTCCCTTTCTCTCTTGAAATAACATTTACATATATGAACATTTTTAATAATGTATTAAATAACATTTACATACATTCCTCTGAACACTAGGAGGAACTTCTTTACTGTGAGCGTGACAGAGCCCTGGCACAGGCTGCCCAGAGATGTTGTGGAGTCTCCTTCTCTGGAGAGATTCAAACCCGCCTGGACGCGTTCCTGTGCACCCTGCTCTGCGGGCACCTGCTTCAGCAGGGGGTTGGACTGGGTGCTCTCCAGAGGGCCCTTCCAGCCCCTACCGTTCTGGGATTCCCTGATTCCAGAACATTGTATCCATGTCTTCACTCAGTCTTCTACAGACATTGAAACCTTCAAGTTTTTTCTCCTTGCTTTCATCTGGAGCTGCTCTAAGTACTGCACACCTTCATAGACGTGCGGTGCCCAGCCTTTATTGGCACAGGGTGAAATGCAAGGTTTATTTCATATATTTTACAGAAGATACTCCATTTACACATTCCAGTAGAAGATTGGAAATGAAGATAATGCTGATTCATACTCACTTAAGATCTATTAGAAGGTGTGGATCTTTTTCTACATAATTGCCACCCAACAAATTGCTCTCCAGTGCATGTCTGTGCATTGTGTGCACTGAGCTGTGTACAAAGTTCACCAGAAGAGCTCTGTGAAATCTGGATTTTCCATTTTGTGAGAATTTTTGCTTAGATTTCCTACAAAAATTACTTAGTGTTTCATTTGATAGGAAATATCATATTTAGACTTTAGAAACATAAGAAAAAAGCTTGCCTGATAAACTCAATACATTTCATTCTCTTTTTCACTTCATGAAGTTATATATCTTAGTCTGTACATAAATGATTTAAATACTCATTTCAAAGTGAAACATGCTTTTTAAAAAGTCTAAATAATTTCAGTAGTGCGTTTACCAACTTTTAAAGAAATGCCATCAAAGTTGACGTGCTTCAGCAAAATGTTTAAATGAGCTGATATTTTCTATATAAAAACGTATTATGTCAAATAATTTTTGATCAGCTACTCTCTGTATCCTCTGNAAAAAGTCTAAATACTTTCAGTAGTGCGTTTACCAACTTTTAAAGAAATGCCATCAAAGTTGACGTGCTTCAGCAAAATGTTTAAATGAGCTGATATTTTCTATATAAAAACGTATTATGTCAAATAATTTTTGATCAGCTACTCTCTGTATCCTCTGTATCAAGGATAATTTTGTTCTGGATATTGATTTGAGAAAATATTATGCATTAAGAAAAACCTCAAAGGTTGGTAACCATGAGGGACTGGCCCTATAAAATGTGGACGATTGTATCTCCAACTGAGACACGACTGCATTTCACATAAACAGATCAGACACTTTAGAGGCTATACAAACTGGCCAGTTATTAAAGAATGTGTTAACATGCTACAAATGATCAGTGTATGCAAAATGGAAAAATGTACTGAAACAGTTCTTCCTGCAGACTGTTTAGAATAAACTTTCTTTTTTGACAAAGTTCAAAAATAACTCAGAACACAAGGTGTTATTAAACAATGTGAATAAAAATGTAATTAAAATGCATGGAAGTTCTGAAAAACAGAACCATTTTTTCCTAAAACCCTTGTTCTGTGTTTCCTTTTCTTAGAAGATGTTGAGAATACGTTTCCATTCTGATTACTGACAGTTCAAAAATCTCAGTAAACCTTGTAACAGTAAGGCCTGAATATTTCTCCAAGACCTGCAAGCGCTCTCCATATGAAGCAGAAAGTTGGTGGCATCCGAATGGTGTCTGGATTTTAGTCTGCTCCAAGAGCAATGGCGGTTCCAAGGTAAGAATTTCTGATTCTTGGTGTTAGGGAAATTCTGACCTGGAATTGTAAAATGAACCGATTTCTGGTAATCATGCTTTGTGGTTCCACACAATTATAGAGTATTAAAAAACTCTTGCAGAGCTGAGCAGAATTCATTCACCTTGTATCCTCAAAGCATGACACAAAGATTACTGATTTAATAATTCCAAACAAGAATTCTTCTGTTTCATACATGAATAAAAATAAACCAGGATGACTTACGATAGCTACTCTTTAATAATGTAACTTACATTCTTTTTTAAACAATGATTAAAGGTTACATATGTTAATTAATTAATATTTATATACAGCTAGCATAGGGCTAGTTAGTATCATCCATAGTTGCTGGACTTTGTACTTGAGGCAAACGAGAAGTGTTCACACAGTCTGTTCTGAAGCTGAAGCACCCAGAGCACACAGGAAAGAATAAAACATACCTGAATTACTTTCCATGCATTTCTCTTTCACACTCTCAGGCATGCACGACATTGGAATACCTAGAGCGACTCTCTCTCCTATTAAACTCTCTATACACGTTCCTTTCCATTTTGTCTAACTACTTCTCAAAACCTAAACTTAGCCCTAGGCCATGGATCTCACCTGAGATTTGATTGCACTAACCTGCACGCTTCTTGCCGGTTATGTATCTCCCTTCTGTATATTTTTATCTATTTATTTTACAAGTCAGAGCAGGGTCGTTCTGCTTCTCTCTGTGCAGTGCCTAGCACCATCAGGCAGCACTCTCTATCAGCAACTGTGAAAGTCTTTTAATGTATCTGTAGCTCCAGTACAGTTTTTGGAAAGCAAAGCTGCTGCTGTGTGTTAAGAGAAGAAATAAAGCAAAATGCTACCACTTCGGCATTCGTTTTTTTCTGTTCTGTTCTTTAGCTATCTTACTGTGCACTAAGATACACTATGGGTCTGCTTCTCAGCTATGCTAATAATGCTTTAACAGCATGAATGCTTTTAAAGCTGATGTAAACCATTCCCTGAAAATACATCTTTTACGGGGAGCTCTTTATGCTGTAGCCCCTGCATAGCATCAAAAAGGCTAAGGGGTTAGAAGTGTTGCTTCCAGAATCCAAATATGGCCAAAACTGGGGACACAAGAAGTTTCAACCTGGACTATACATTATTTCAGGGAATCTGCTAAAGATGTGTAAAGAAAATATGCTTTTTGTCAAGCTTCAACCTCAGCACACAGGTCATACCTCCATTGGGAAATCTCTGCAAACTGGAAGTTATCAAAAAACTTGGCAATATTAGTCTTTGCTTCCATATTTGGACAGACAAAACAGAAAGTAAATTCATGTACAGAAAGCACAAGGCTCCATCTGTGTTAGGATATCAGTGTTTTAAAACCATGTCTACTCTCCTCCCACTCTGTTCAGGTGCAGAGTATGAACCAAAAATCTGCATTGTACTACTGTGTTTCATCAAATTAAAAAAATTCGTCCTAAAAATAGGTGATTAAAAATATCTGCTTGGAAATATCCATTTGAAAGGTGATTGTATATTTTTATTTTTTCTCTGACAGTCCAATGGGGCAGTTTATGGAATATATATGCTTTTCCTCTTCCAAATTCGACCCAGTAAGTAGAGGAGGTCGTCTGCCTTCATTGCTAGCATTCGTTCTACAGCACATCACTGTCCTTTAGCAGCATGAAAAGCCTCAACTCAACCAGTCGTGTGGACCCCAGCTGGAAAATGCTGTATACAGTAGTGAAAATGATACCTGTTCAGAGTAAAAATGTACTGCTATACTTACTTAAAGCTACAGGTAGTAAATCGCCACTCGTTGCATGTTAGTCAGTTTGGATTTGATCTTTAGAAAACCGGGGTTCCGAGAATTTGCAGCTTGTGGAAGGTGTCAATGTTTGCAAGAAGCCAATTAAAATGATCAAGGATTCTCATGCAAAAGTCCTTTTTCATCTCTATTGAATAATTGATGAGAAGAAAAAATATATACTTCTGCATGGCACACTGTTTATGCGACAATGAAATGAGCAGAAGATGTAAAGCATGGAAACATTTTTTGTGCGTATAATTTTAGCACAACAGCTGCTGGCAGTCTCCCACAAACATCTCTTCTCAGGCAGAAATTAGTCACTAGGAAATACACAGACTTGATTGTTTACCAGTAAGGACAGGACTCAAGACATACCCTCTATGACTGTGGTGTATGACAATACTGTTGCCTGAAGACGTCTTCATAAATGCACTTAGCAGATCTATCAGATGGAATACTTCACACAGTAATTCCTTAAGGCATTGTACAGAAGAATTAATCAACTGTATGCAGAAAGAAAGATGCAGACAGTAACTATAAAAAGAAGGCACTCACATACAATTCTTACATTTTTATGGCTTTTAGCAACTGCAAGGAATACTGCCAGATAACAGAGGTTGCTTCAATAAATGCATCCAGGAAACTAGTAAAGGTAAGTGAAAATGTGCATAAGACACTACAGCAGCCAGCAAGGAACAGCCTGCAGTCAACAGATGAGGATTTGCAATAACATAGATGATAAAGTTAAAAAACCCTAAAAACCAAACCAAAACCCATCAGCTGTGATTAGGTCACAGCACCACAGCCACGCTGGTGAAAAAGCAGAGGAGAAAGGGGACAAAGATGCAATCTATGACTTTCATTCAGATGTGTGGTAGTGCTCTGGGAAACTGCGATGAGGAATTGATGAAACACAAAGGAGAAAGCTAGCTGTCCACACCACTGTCCATGTCACGTACCAGGCCTACTCCACATAAATGCTGAAATCTTATTATTCCTACCTGTGAAAGCAGAGTGTAAATTCTGCTAAGTTCTACTAAGATGTCTCAGCCAAGAAGAAAACAGAGTAATTTTACATGTGGAGACCAAATACCTATGCGTAATGCTTTATTTTCTGCAAAGAAGGAGAGGAAGGAACAGATGTGACAGGGCAGCCTGTGCTTTCAACACTGTCCTTACCCATGTTAGCTGTACCCTGACCCCTCTCCTGAGTGGTGCTGCTGCCTTGACCGGTCCCTCCGGGAGCAGATCTTTGTGCTGCATCGCTGGCTCATCAGCAGATCTGTGTTACTACCTGTAAAGCTTTTTTCCTCTGGGGCACTCTCAATATTTTATTAAAATAATTCAAAAAGATCTGCCTTATAAACAAAGCATTATTTATTCATTCAGCAAAAGCACTTAGAGCAAAAGGATAAAACAACACACAGGACTATAAATATTTTTTCCTTTACCAAATGCTTGATCTTTCAAGCATTATTACCCTCTCTTCATTACGGCTACTCCTATCTTTGGCTAGAAGAAACGTGGTATATTGTGTGAGACCATGAAGCCCTGTCAGCATTCATAGATATTTTCAGGGCAGTGCTGTGAAAATACTCAGCCCCTTTCTCCCTTTTCATCACCAGGGCAGGGCTGGGAACTGTAAAATTTTTCTAGAAACTTGGAACCAGGACAGCAGTACTCCACCCCATTAATAGCTTTCCCATCATTTCCCTCAGGACACCAGGTATTTTCTAGATTATCTTTGCTGTTACTCTATGCGGGGGAGGGTGGAAGTTTTCACATTAGTCTTCATTGCTTTTAACTCTTTACAGAGAGAAAAATGTTAGAAAGGTAAACTGAGGTATGCATGGGATAGAGAGTAGATAGAATAATTTTTTGTTCTTTACTGTCTTCATGTCCACACTTTCCATGACTTCTCTGAATTAGTCAGAGAAACCCTGTCATGCAGTGTACAAGTAGGGATATTAACGAGAATTTGTTTGATTTGAAAGTAACGTAGACAAATGCCTGGCAGGGAAGTTCTTGTTCTCTTTTTCTTTTTTTTTTTTGAATAATGATCCATAAATTCTTGTTTGTCTTTAGAATACAGCTAAACCCTAAGAAAGAATGACGTACCACGTATTTTAAATAACTACTATAATAATCGATTTCATGGGTTCTCCAAGGTTGAGAACAAATTAACCAATCAACCTCCACTTTAATCAACTCTCAGGTGATTAGGGCAAGTGATTTGCAAGGCAGCACGAACAACACATATCAGCTTGCTGAGTTTCTGCTGAGTCAAGAAGCCTTCTGTGTTTGCATAACAGATCTAATAAAGATTGAGAACTACAGCTGTGGAAGGCTGCCTGATATGAAATAGTCTGTGAAGGATGTTGTGATGATAATCTTTACACTGCTGTCATACAAATAACTCAAGTTGGGTATATGTTTTGTTTGCACACATGCCCAATTGCTGGCTAGTACCTCCCAGAGTGCAGCTTTTCAAAACAATAATAAAAACCAGAGGCTGCTCTATTCAACATTAAATACCTAATACGACTAATCAAGCAGTTCTGTTCAAGGCCATTGTGCTTCTTCCTCAGATAAAGCTTTTATGACCATCCGAAATGTCCTCCTGACCAAAAACCCCACTTCTGAATGTGAAGAGTTCCTCAGGGTCCAGTCCTTATGTGGGCTTAGAGAGATGAAAAATACCTGGTAGTGCTGTAACCAGCAGATTGGTTAAATACGTGCAGCATATTTTCCTGGGAGCTGAAGTGCCAATATATCCTGTGTTACAGAATTGCTCTCTCCAAATATGAGAAGGGACTCAGGAAAGAACTGACAGAATAAAAGGGTTAAGACCGGGATGCAGTCTAAGTTATCCAGAAGCCTTCACTGTGCTGAACACCTGCAGACTCAGGTGTTCCCCCAAGAAAGATGCAGATGTTCAGTATTCCTGAGGATTTATCCCAGTAATACTAATAGCAACAGCAATTGTTTGGGTACTTTCTCCAGAGAGAACATGTGCAGATAAATCAAATACTTATACAATTGAATCTTGGTATTTAAAATAACAGAAACTACTCGTAAATACACAGTGCCTCAGGTTCACATGCTCAGTTCCTCATGACTGCAGGGATGGTTATGTGCTGCAATGTAAGAAACACAACCAGCCCTTTTGCTAAAGCCATCTTTTCTCTCTTGCCTAACAGTCATACCTCCTGCCCCATTGAATCTCGGCACTGTTTTCTGGTCTCTCTTTGCCTCAGGCATATTCTCACAGTCACAGTCTTACATAAATCAACACCTAAGTTCTGGGTAGTCAGGTCTCCACTCCACTCGAGGATATGGGAATCTCAGCTGTTTTCACAGGCTCCTCTTGCTCTCGGTTTCAATGAGAAGAACAGCTCGACAATGTGAGCAGATCATCATGGGGTAGTATTTGTCTGAATTTTCAGACAGCCTCAGCAGAGAGAATTGCTGTAGCTTCTGAAGTTAGACAAGAAACTTTCTGGCCCCAACAGCCAACTAAATTCTTAAGAGCAAGAAATTGCATTGGGCACTACCGAGGTAGGTTTAACAGCCTCCCTCCCACAGCTGACATGAAAGACCTTCTGGAAGTTACTACTGCTTAATGTCTAGCCAAACTTTGCACATGTTGTGGCAGCTAACATTTTTTGACAAAACTGACTGTAATACCTTGTCACTAGCTTGCAGCTGCTAAGGTAGACATAACATAGAGCCCAGTCCAACACTCATGGAAATCAATAAAGCCTCCAAGTGTTAGAAAATGAATATTTCTTAATAAAAATTTAAAATACAAATAAGTCCGTACAAAACTATCAACTGAAAAACATTTGCCTTTTCACAAAAGAAACCAACGGAAGACATTCCTAAAAAAGTCACTCTTCTTTTTTAAGTATATTTATTTACAGCTTTACGTGTATTTATGTTCAGAATGAATGTTCTCAGGCTTAATCAGAGCAACATGGTTGTAAATGTCTATTTTTTCCCAAACTTGCGTGGGCTCCTAATCTCTATAGCCCTAATAAAAAGAATTGTGTGGCAATTAGCTCTAAACCAGCCAAATATGTAAGCGCTATTACATACTGAGAGCAAATCATCAGGGTAAATTATTAGAGTTATAATAACAAGATCTGGAATCTATTGAATATCTAGTTACATTAACATGCAATCCAGCATACCTTAGGAAATTAAAGGAAACATTATCCAAAGAAAAATAATCACTGTTTATTTCTATTGTAATATCTTCATTTCAAAAATATTTGCTCATTTTGTCACATAAGTCATTCTAAAATCAAGCTGTGAAATAAGAAGCACCAAGTGGCAAATCTCTCAATCACCTTTATTTACAGGAACTTGAAGAACAAGTCACTTATAATGATTCTCCACTTGAATTTTACAGAAAGGCTAACTTTCCGTTAGTGTTTTGAAACAGAAAAAACAGGTACCAGAGCCAGCCTAAAAGTAGCTGGTGCAATAAAATAGCATCTGTTCATAGAAGTCTTCAAGACCCTCACCACTGTTCATGTGAACAAGCTGTTGTGGTTTTGTACTATCATTGGAGTGATCTGCTACTTGTCATGAAACGAAAACCAGCAGATCTACTCCCCATCTGTTCTGTAAATCTTCATGCACACAGGCAGGAGAGCCCATGGCGGGAGGACCTGTGGCCAGGCCACTTCAGTGCTTGGCCACGGCTCCTCTGTCTTCCATGTCAACAGCCCTCTCATGGAGCAAGCCCGCAGTCAGCCCGGACCATGGAGGTCACTAGTAGCAGAAAACCAAGAGTGGACTGGGACGTCTTTAGGCTGTAGGAAGGATGTCAAAGGAACAATGCTTAGGGCACTTGGGAGTGAGCCAGAGGAAAAGAAGGGCCTACAAATCAACATGAGAAATTACTCATCAGCATGGTAATCACCCACAGGGCTCTCAGGGTTAATAAATTAATATTCTATGTAAATCAGGCATGAACCTGTCACCTGTTTGCTGGCACTGTGGTCTTAAGCAGTCTGTCTGTTACTGGATTATTTTAATACTCGTGTGATCCTCATGACCCCATAAGGGCACTGCACTTTTGTACAGTTTCAAACCATGCCAGAGCACAGGAGCGCTGCAGAAGCATGAAGCAACGTACCTTGCAGCATCCTCATCTCACTAATCCTCCAGCCTACAGTCTTATTGATGCATACCCAGAACTGCTCATTCATTATGGCTCTACTAACAGTGGCATATATTAAAGCACCAAATTTCAATACAATCAGTCTGCTCAGGTACAGAAAAGCCAGTACCTTTTAAAATACATTTCAAAACAAAAAAACCCCCCATTATCACAGTTTAGTTACTTATTTACTGCATTTATAATTAAAGTAATGTTTCTATCAAGCCATTTACTTTATTCCTACTCATAAACTCTATTTCCTAGTTATTTGAAGCCTACATTATTTTGAACCTCAATGAAACTAGGGAAAAATGTTCTCAGTGAAGAGACTTGATAAGTCTCGCTGTTGCTGGGTATCATCGTAAGGGAAATTTTGACTTCGTCATACAGTGTTTTATATTGATGGTGCTGCAAAACTAAAGCAGACACCTGCCCTGGCTCAAAGACACGTCTTTCACATGATTCAACTAATAGAGTCATATGAACAGGAATTTATTACTGAATTTTATGCACACTAAAGTCACTGTCTACATAGTTCAAGACTGGTCTGATCCGTAAGATGCTACAGTATATTATCTTGCAGTGCTGTGCTAAAGAATCTGAGCTGGCTGTGGGTGAGTTAGTCTGGGTATCAGAAAGAATATGGCCATATTAGCATGCTAGTCTAGTAATGCATAATGTCCCAATCTACTTTTTTTCCAAGCTAACATATCAGCCAAAATAATTTTGATGGAATGTTACTCTGATTAAATTGCTACTGCTTCTATTAGCTAAGTTAAACTCAGTCATTTATACATAGAAGGTATGTGGGTACCCCTTCTGAGTCCTTGAAAGCAAACAGAATATGAAAAATCGCATAAATGCAGGGTTTTTTTAAGCAGAAATTTCTCCGGTCCATTCCACACCATGCACCCAGCATTCAGTGATTGGTCAGATTAGGCACAAGACTAGAGACACCCTTACAAAACTCTGGTACTTCTCACCTGGGCCACACAGTTTTCTCTGAACTACCCAGAGCTACCCAGCAGCAGGGATTAAATAGGTCAGTTGTCCAGCTTCTTTTCTCATGAGCAGTCCAGTATAGGCTCTAGGGAGAGGACTGGGCTCAGGAATGCGGATGAGATCCCACATTTATCTTCCTGCTGAAGAGGTTGTTTCCCTAGCCTCTTCCTTTCATACTGTTTCTGCTTTTTCAGTCCCCTTGCACTACTTGCACTCAGCCAAGGTACTCATAAAGACAATGATCTCATTTTTGTCATCCTCCTGAGACCTGGACTTAAGGGGGTTACGTGCTTTGTCATACACAGTGGGGCTGCTCTTGGTCTCTCGCTCTGAGTGAACAAATGCTGCTGTCTATGTGCAGTAAGGGAGTGTGCCCTGTTTCCCCCTCGCAGCCGACCTGCTGATACCGACAGGACTGCCACCAGAGGGATAACCCTGCTGCCCGGATTCAAAACAACAAGTGAGTCCAAAGAAAAGAGTCCATCTGTTACCCTCATGGGGAACAGGAAGGGTTTTAATCCATGGGACTCAGCCTTTACTCTCTATTCTCATGGACAATTCCTTTTGTGTTCCTCACAATGGAATACAGAGTAGGACTCAACGCAAGTAGATTTCTAGATAATGATACCAATTCAAATATATTTTATTAGAATTCCCCCATGTATTTGCTTGATGGCTTTATGAGGGCAAAGTTGAAAGATACTGTGATATTCGAGGGAAAGGAAATGTGTCAGGAAGATATGCTGGCTTAGCATAAGAGCAAACAACATACACAGCTCTTTAAAAAAATGCTGCTGTAACAGCTCCAAATCAGTGTTCGTTGAAATCATTGCTTCCTGCACCAGTCCTTCCTTGCTAAAGACATTCAAGGCTCTTATCCATTCTTGCCACTCTTCAAGATCTCACAAACCATTATTATAGCCACTAAATGAGGATAGATGATTGCCTACGTTTTGTCACTAATCCTGTGTTTGTCTTAACACCTCACCACCATTTTCAGTCTTCATTACAGTCTATAAACGGAAAAAAAAATAAAAAGTTCAAATTTCCTCAGTGAAATTAACTGAAAAAAGAAAATGGATGTGATGCAACAGCCATGGTCTCTTGCTGAACAAATACGGTTATTAAACCAAGTCAGGCTAGTCAGGTTTATGAGGCCTCCAGTACTAGACAAGACTGAAAGCATGAACATGTCAGCTCCAGAGAACCACCGGCCAAAGGGGACCTGACAAAGGCTGGAAGATGTAAGTATAAGAAATAAACCACTACTTAGAACAAAGTAAGTATGACTTTACACATTCTATTACCACTGTGCTAGATTTGTTACAAGAAAACAATTCTCACTTTCTCGCGTTTATTGAGTATTTTCTTTGCATTTTTTTTTGTTCTGTACACATGCATGATGTTTTCACTGGCATTCTAAGACACGCAACAACAATAAAAAAGAATAAATAATAAAAATTTAGCATACTAATTAAAATATTTATTCTAAATGACTTCTCAGAATCTAATCTTCATTCCTTCTCTTGTTCTCCTTTGCTTTCTTATCAATATGATAGGGCATATGAGACAGAATATGTATTTGAGCCATACTTTAATTACAGATGTAAATGATGTCTCTAACTTACTTCCATCGAACTGAAGTCCATCTAGTAAAGGAAATGATAACTACACAGAAATTCAAAGTTTTAGTTTGCTAACCTTCCAGATTACTTCATACGATTAGCCTTCATTTTAGTGGGATGATGTTATGGTGCTGATCTTAAACAGGAAGGGACTTCGTTTCAGAGATGAGTCTATAAACAATCATAAAGCAATTATAAAGCAATCTAGCTATCCGGCCTTATTTAAAAGTCACCAAAGTTTCTTAACTTCTTTACTATTCTAGAACAGTTGCTTCAGAACAATCCTTCCAATTTCTGAAACCTATGATGCCCAGTAGTATTTGTATCAGTGTTATCTTTAAAGACAAATAGCCCTTTTTCTTTTCCAGCCTTTCCTCGGAGCAGTAAGAGCAATCATTTTATTAAGCTAAACAAACCAAGTTTTTTTCATTCTTTTATAGAGTAGGATATACATTTCCTTGTTCATCCCAGTAAATCTTTTCTGTTACAACTTTAAATCATCTTTCTTGCTTAAGAGACCAATGTACTCACCATTCCAAAAGGAATCTTGAACTTGCTGTAATGCTATCAGTGCTTGCCCATATGAGTTATTATACCAGACACACTCTCAGATCACACCTTTTCCACAACGGTATTGCACTGGTGACTCATAGTTCTGCTGTGATCAACGAAAATGCCCATACTGCTTCCTTCCCCCATTGTTTCCGTTTGTCTAGCTTCTAGATTATAGTATGAATTCTTGCTTTACAATTTGAACATTAAATCGAATCCCACCTCTATTAATACACACCTGCATCCAGTTCTTCTGTGACATTCTTATCCTCCTGCTTGTAGGCAATGCCTCCCTTATCCTCTCCTCTTCAACTGTCATTAGCTCATGACTATTTTATGTGCCCCGGTCACTAATGGAAATATTGAGTCCTAAGAGTGGTCCTTCAGGACCTACCTGCCTGTAGCCTTACTTCCCCTTTCAGCACAACCCTGACTGTTCTTTTTAGCCAGCGCCTTATCCACTTTACAGTTCTTGCGTTAATCCTCATCTCGCCTGCCTTCACCAAGAATTTCCCATGTGGCACCATATCAAGTGCTGTACTGAAGGCCAGAAAGATTAGAACTACCACATTAGCCTTGTCTCCAAACAAGCTATTAGAGAAATCTGGGAACCAAGAGTTGAGTTCAGATAAAAATCTCGGTAAGAAATAGGTACTGTACTGGAGGGAATAACAGGAAAGAAAACACTCATCTCAGGCAGAAAAAAGGTAGGCATCAGGACGCCTTGGGCCTTTGAACTAAAATAGGTGGCATTTAGAATTTCTGTGAATGACTTAGAAAAGGAAGAGTACAGTAAAAACATTGGCTCCTAAATTATTCTTTTTTCCGGATAATACAAGTGAATAGGATTTTTAGAAGTACAGAAATAAGATGAGAGAGAAACTCCCCATGAACAGTCCAAGGCAATTACACTGCAGAGTCAGATGATAAGTGAGAGTTGACCCACTTGTGTTTCAGGCAGCCAGCAGTGGCTTTTTTTCGATGCGTGGATCACTAACAGTGATGAAATAATTAACCATCTGTGTGACGTGGTTATACTGCAAAATTAAGCTGATTGAGGTGCCTTCTCTCTCCTTTGCTCCTCAGCTCCTGAATCTTCCACGTGTATCCAACAATTCTGACAGAAACTGATACTTCATCTTTTGCTGCCTCACATGCCGTACCGCGCATGTGCACAGTGCCTAGCTGCAGTGGAGAGAATGGTTTATACCTGATAACTGATACAGGCAATTCAGCCACTTTGTTTTCCCTGTTACTGATTTATTCTTACGTAGATAAAGAAATTACCTCTGGTTTTCGGGGTGGACTTGTTGATCTGATATGATTTAAAGTCATTCAAATTATTATAGCAAATACTTGCAGTTGTATATTCCATGGCTGAATGGATACATTCCCTGTTGAATGTGACATCATCTTTCAACTATTACTTCACAGGCTTTTGGTAAATCACATTTTTTAAATGGACTTTTGAAAAAAACCCCAATATTTGAGTTGTAAAAGTGTGCTTTTGGTCTATATTCTTTTCAGTGAACATTTTCAATGCAAATTAAAATTAAAAAACCCCAGAATTCTTTTTAAAAAGCAACAGGTAATTTTTGAAAAGGATTCCATCCATCTAATTCTGTTTCTTTTGGACAAAACCTCACTCTCTGCCACATAGTCGTGTTCTAAAAAGAAACGTGAGCTTGTTTTCAGTTGTTTTCAGTGTGGTGTTTTTTTCAAATGGTAGGTTCAGAGGGTTCGTATGAAAACAAAGGCCCTTCCTATCCACTTGTTTAGCTAATACAGCAGCGCAGGACATTACGATTGGGCAAAATATGTAAATTCACACATCCTGCATGCTACAAGTGGGGCCTTCATTTCAGACCTGAGTAAATTGGCATGGCAGAGGCAGTAGGGAGGCAGCTTAAGGAAGGAATCCTAGGGACCAGCCCAGGAGCACAGAGTGGCCCCAACCTTTTTTCCAGCCTCAGGAATGATATAACAGATGTCAAGATCTTTTGTTATAGCCCTGGTGTGACCTGCCTATAGACTGGGATGTTTGAATTTCATCTCCCTGCCTCCACTAAGAGTCTATTTGAAAGCCTGATGACATTGGCTTTGTGTGGGTGAGGTGGATTTCCCCTATAGTGCATGTTGGCACAGTAACACTTGAAATGCAAAACACAAACATTTTCTTAACATTGCTAAATGTCCTCATTATTCAAAGGCATGGAAACTGGCCAGAAACTCTGTTCAGATTACCAGTGAACCATTCAAACCAGCTGTACAAAAGTAGATACTGTAACACGTGAGAAGGTACAGAGAAAAGTGACGACTCCGTTGACTGAAGGAACAAAAGCAATGACAGTATAGATGGTTTATACCACTTAATCCTTATAATCTGAAAGGTGAGAAAGGATCAAGGGGACTGTATTAACTGAAATATATCTGATTTTAAGATTATCGTTGCTGCTGAGAGATAATCAAGCACACATTTTAAAACAGTGGGTAAAATGGAAAGGAATAATTTAATATCTGACATTGTAATTACTTATCCCAGAAAGAATAATGTCTCAGATGCTCCCTGACCAAGAAATGGGGCAGAAGCAGGGAATTTAGGGTTCTGTCATGCCTTTCAAAAGACAATCAGTACCATTTTAAAGAAAACAAAAGAAATGAACCTCAGTGGGCTGAAGAGCCTTTTTTTATTCCAACATTCCTGATGTTCTTCATAACGTGTCTTTTTTTAAACATTACATCCTTCAATTAGCTTATAATTGCTGTCCATGACATATGAATTATGCAGCATTTGATGCAAATTCAGATTTCCTGGCACTGAGCAAATCTAAGGGTGTTTCAGGACCTGGTGTAATTACAAAATTAACCCCTCTGGAGTGAGGAAGAAAATGAATATAATCTACTTTTTTGATCCTGGTTGGTTTGTACGGTACTCCTGTGCTAATTTCCCCTTGGGCTGCCATGAAAGTGCAATAGCAACGAAAATCCTAAACTGGTGTAAATAAGCACAGTTCAGGAGAAATCGATGGAGCTAACTCAGTGTACATCAGCTGTCACTGTGGCTCTAACCAATTTCTCCTGATTCAAATTTTATCCTTGGTGAGTCCTTTACTGAACTGAAATCTGAGTGGAAAATATTACTGAGAAAAGGAAAACAAGTCTTGCAATATACTATGTTCTGAATTATTCACTGTTGAAAGCTACTACATTTACCCAAAATAGCAGGATCAGGAGGAGACTGCAGAAAATTAGTGCACTGAAATACACGAGAATTTGTAGAAAAATCTGCAGATAGCAGCAGGGTGCAATGCCAGGGACAAGGAATGCTCGGAGGAGCTGGAAGGGCAGAAACAGATAGAGAAGACAGAAAACGAGGAGGGGAGACAAGGTATCAAGAAGAGATTATGACCAGTATCACAGGTGGCTGGCAGGCCAAATCAATAGTTCTTAAAGCCTACAGACTTTCAGTGTGCATTTGCCCCAGTTGAAGGGAATTTGGGCTAATGCAAAGCTTTACATTTAAACAAATTTGACACTAAGCTTGACTAAATTAAATCTTGAGCTTTCACAATTTATTTTTCCTTCAGTATAAGATGATATAAAATTGCAAGACAACAATGAAGAGAGTTTTGGCCAGAAAGCCTCAAATCCCACACTAGCAGTTGACACATACAGATCCCCAAAGAGCCTGGGGAACAAAAGTCTAGTAAGACTCTCTTCAAAGATGTTTTTCCCTTAGTTTAATTAAATATTTTCAATGTAACTAACAGCATAAATAAAAACTGTTCCTTTTTTAACTACTCCAATTCAACCGTAGCTCAAACAGATTCAGTGATTCAATTATATTCTTTTATCTTCATACTCTATTTAACAAAGATGTGCTGCAAACGGTGCAGTTATAAGAAAGCAGAATTTCTGAAATTCACCAAGTACACCAATACAACTAATAATGTTATGATCTTCAGCAACTTTGTCATTGTATTTGCTGTGCCCAGCCACTCTAAGAAACTTCTGAGACTGCACAAATAGGAGGGCAGATGGGTTTTAAGGACATGAAGTGCCTGTGTTTAGCATCCTGCTATTGACTGCGCTGTCAGGGATATTCATGCAGTCCTTCTGATGTATTACCTGAGTAGCTAATGATCTTTAATACAGGGTATGTGTGAAATACAAAAGTGCAAATATTTCTACTTTACAGAAGAAAGGTGAGAGTCAAGAAAGATGACGTGATTTTCCTGAGACAACTAAAAAAAAATCTGCTAAATCAAGCGTACTGGATTCAGCATGGCCAAACGTAGGCTCTACTTCACGGATTAAGTAAAATTCTACCTTCAGTTCTAACCTGGCAATCACACTCATTTATCTAACAAGTGGGGGGAGGGGGGGGAGGGGAGAGCTGGGAGGAAGAAGAACCCAGCTCCTTTGTCAATATTCCGTAAACACAGAACATTTTGCAGGAATATAGATCTGAAGAGTCAAGCTGAATAGATAGTAAGTGTCCTACAATTAAGAAAAGTGACTTTAAAAAAATTGCTATCAATGTTTTTCATCCTTAGTATTTTGGGCTTCTGGGTGATTGGTATTTTCTCACTGCCTGTAAAGGGAATCACTAATATTACCCCTGCTTTGCTGCCTCTTTGTATCCCCCTCCTCATTCTTCTGTCTCTTCACATAGAGACAAGAGCTATAGTCTCTACTGAAAGCCAAAGTATAACCGTCTAACTGTTAATCAGTGAGTAGAGAGCAGCTGATAAAGCAAAATGCCAGGATGACTTCCAGTCAAGAGTGTAAAAAATTAGGCAAAATTAATCTTTGGTGTACTTTTGCCACAACTTCTCTTTCTTGGTACTTACAGCATTAAAACCATATTCTTAAAATCAAATATCCTTAGTTTTCAACAAACATTGTTTTACAAATTGGAAGTGAATTGATTGTTTGCATTGACTTTAACAGGACCAACAGTTAGATGACTTGCCCAAGGTTGTACGGGAAATCTGTATGAGGAGGAGGAGGATTTTGTTAGCTGTGCACATTAACATTTTTTCTCTCTGGCTGTGACAGCTTTAAAATTTATTGCCAATTCCTAAGTAGTGCTCTGTTATGCTATCCTGAAATAAACTGAAGCAAAATTATTTGCTTTCAGGGTGTTATTTAAATGTCCTAAAAAGATGAGGGAATCTGAGTTTGTTTCCTGAAACCTGGAAATAAAGTTGCATTGTTACTGAAACAAAATTCAAGAGTACTTATGTTTCTGTCTAAATATTTGTCAGTAAAGCTTTTCATTCCTGCCTCTCCCTTCAAAGACTGCTACATTCAAAATAGTTAGTCACACCACGGAGCACAGAGATCCCTTTCTGAACATTAGCCGTCCAATCCAGCTTTTTTCAGAAGCCACCAAGAAAACGGTGACCCCTTCCACACACATATAATACAGACAGTCACTCATGCATTAACAGCCATAAACCCCCAAAGGTCGTTTCCATGACAACCCCAGGGTCCTTAATGACCCTGACAGTTCAATGATTTTGTTTTGTTTGAGAGTGAAGGAATAATAAGTCTTCTCCCATCACCCCCTACCCCCTCCGCTGCACTGATATGCTGTTCATTATCTGATCCTAGGCTCAGCCCTGGAGACAGAGCGGCAGCCAGCTCTGAAAGACAAGAGCCTGGCTGCAGACAAAGAGCAGCGAAGGAGCTGAGCGTGCTCAGCATACTGCAGCAGCACCAGCCTCATTAATTCCATCACTAGCCCAATGAGTTTAAGCGAGTGCCAGGGGTATTACAATAGTTTGCAACAATATGTTGCATAAGTGAGCCCCAAATCACTGTAGAGTTATTTAGAAAGTACATTTTGCATACCACTAGCAGGAGTGCTTTTATTAATGATGTGTATCAGAAACACAATAAGACATTGTAGCTATTCTGCAGCAAGGCCTATAATTTTAATGATGTGATGAATAAGGCAATTAATGGACTTCAATCTATTTCCCATATGTATCATATTTAACTTCAGAAAACTAAAGAGGTATCCAAGAGAAAGAAGTATAATAAGGCATCACTAAATGAGTAGGCTATTCCTAGTGCTTTGAATGCACGTTTCTTAGTTCTGCTCTTCAGCTGAACCTTCTATTCTTTAATTAGAAACCAGCTAGAGGCATATGCAGACTTCCATTCCCAATATTAAACACAGTGCATTCATTAAATGGTCTAGAAACTGGCTTATTGTTGATCAGATGTCGTTCTTTACGAAATTCCACTAAAAGCCGCTTCCATTGTTTACATGAAATTATATACATTCATTTGATCACATTCCAGCATTATCTCATCACAACTCTGCTCATACTAGTGCCATATTAAACCAGCTCTTTGGTGACCTATTTTATGGACGGGTGGATATAAATTGCCTTTGTTTTCCTTCGCTTCATAGATTAACTGTGCATTGAACAAAAATGGTATAAATTACAGCTTCCAAAAGGTTTCTCTAACTGGCATCAGTGGCCATCGGCCCTACAGCTTTCTGATGGGCTGCAAGTCACAATTGTGCAGAGAGGTCACTGTTGTGTCTTCCTCTTCCCACTGTACCAAGACGGGGTCAGTATACTGAGACTAAAACACTTGGTACGGCTGAAAGGTCCCTGTTTTTTCGTTATACGTAAGTATGTTACTGTTAGGATAGCTTTGTACCTGTGATGTAAGAGGTGGTCCAACCTTTGTAATGACAGAGAGAGAAGTCTTTAACATGCTTTCTATCAAGTTATATTCATTTCTGTGTATTAAACTTTATTGTATAACATTCAATCCTTTGATCTAGTGAAATCCTTAACACCAGATGGTTTAAGGAGAAACTCAGTATGGCACAATACTTCAGGGTACACTCATCCCTCAGAACACGGGTCCCATAACGTAGCCACCCAAAAGGACTGTCCCTAAGTCTTTAGTTCAACACTCTGCCTTTTATCTAGGAAAATATTTTAGACAAATGATAATTCCCAAAGAAGCCATCTCCCTCAGTATCTGAAGTCAATGAGCTGCTTGAATTTTTGCCTCTAATCGTATGCCTAAATTCAGTCCTTATTTGGGAAATGTTATTCAGTACTGTGTGGGATAGAAAAATTAAACAGAAGAATACAAAATTTTTCTTTATTCTGAAGAGTGGAACCTAATGTGAATCGAACTAGTTACAGAGAAAGTCAGAGTTAGGACTGGAGCACAGGCACCAGACCCTTCTTAACTTTCCTAGCACTCAATTTCCACTCCTTCAAATATAACTATATGCCTTTTAATCTTGCCTTCACTCAGTTTATTCCTCTTCACTACAACCTCACACAAGGTCACTGGAAAGTCAGAGTAAGAGGCAGCACAGCAACCTGCAAGCCTCATGCAGGAAGGAAAAGAGATTTAAAGAAAAAAGTTAGCGTCTTGCTTCTACAGCTAATCGTTCTCAGCAGCATGTCTTGATTGTATACTACAAACGGAATCTAAACTATTGGTTACAGACTTACTATAGCCTATGTGCTCCCCAAATATCACATTTCCTCCTGCCTGCCACCTATGTTTCTCTCCATGTTGGCAGAGCTTTCCCAGTTCTGCAGAGCTTCCCCACAGAGCAATGTACACGCTTTACAAGTCCTTTGCCTCTCAGTTCTATCACCATGCGCTATGCATACCCTATGTTATGCAGAGGAAGTCTTGGTCTGATAGCAATTAAATATGCCCAGAGGCATGGATTCTCTCCTCCAAGCGTGCATGCATGCAGTTCTCATTAATGTTAATGTTGGCTATGCACCTTATCATAAGGAGGAGCAGGAAAATTTCTAAAAATACCTAACCTGAGGAAAACCTAGCTGGGGAGCACAATGATGTTGTGTGCATGTATGTAGGGTGCAGCTCTCTGATTCCACCTAGTTTTCATAAACAATGTGAACTTTTAGGTCACAAGGAAAAGAAATTAAGCACCAAATATGTCAGGGTTCTTATACAGCCTCTAAATGTAACTACACTGTTTCTGGCCTTACGACAGTATAATACAGTCAGCTATGAAACACAATGTGTAACACTGCAGGAATGGGGAGAGTTTTTGTTATTTTTGTCACAACTAGAAATACTGAGAGAACCTGGATAAGATTAGGATGCTACTGAAGAGCCTCTCCTCAGAAAATACATAGCATAAGTGTCTCTTCCCCAGTAAGCTTAGACACAAAACAGGCAAGACAGATGAAAGTGGTTATCTCCATTTTACACACTAGCAGCAGAAGCATATACAGATGAAGTCACTTGCCCAAGTTTACAATAACAGGAAGTAGCAGACAGCAAATTTCCTGAGTTCTATGCCAGATCTTTCACCACATGAATACCTTTCCCCCAATCTGAAAGATTCCCCTCCCATCTCACTTGCTTCAACAGTTCATGAAACAAAAATGTATCCAAAAGTATTTTTTGTGGGATTCCCTCCTTCTTACATTTCATCTTGTTACAGTCATAGAGCACATTGTAATAAACAACAGTTCAAATTCCTTTCCCAGAAGGGAACAAAAGACTCCCACAGGACCAGGTTCTACTGCCTTTTAGGAGGGATACCCTACCTAGAAAGTGAAAGATTGAAGCAGTACACAAGCCATGTCCCTACAGCTTTCACTTCTGATTATAATCCAATTTGCCAGGGACAAATCTAAAAGTTGTTAATATATGCAATTATGTACAAAACAAGCATGCAGCACAAAAGAAGAGATGTGGTTTAAATTGAAGGACCATGTGGAACATAGCACATCCCACTTAATGGATGAGGGAAAGACTGTGGGTGTTGTCTACCTAGACTTTAGTAAACTCTTTGACACCTTTTTCCACAGCTTCTCCTGCAGAAACTGGCTGCTCATGGCTTGGATGGGTGTACTCTTTGCTGGGTAAAAAACTGGCTGGATGGCCTGGCCCAAAGAGTTGTGGTGAATGGGGTTAAACCCAGTTGGCAGTCGGTCACAAGTGGTGTTCCCCAGGGCTCAGTACTGGGACCGGTTCTCTCTAATATCTTTATCAATTATCACGACAAGGGGATTGAGCGCACCGTCAGTGAGTTTGCAGAAGACACTATGTTGGGCAGGAATATTGATCTGCTTGAAGGTAGGAAGGCTCTACAGAGGGGTCTAGACAGTCTGGATCGATGGGCTGCTTTCAATTGTATGAACTTCAACAAGGCTAAGCATAGAGTCTTGCACTTGGGTCACAACAACCTCATGCAACACGATGATCTTGGGGAAGAGTGGCTGGAAAGCTGTCTGGTGGAAAAGGACTTGTGGGTGTTGGTTGATAGTGGCTGAATACGAGCCAGCAGTGTGCCCAGGTGCATGCTGGCTTGCAGCCAGCAGGACTGGGGAAGTGATCATCCCCCTGTACACAGCGCTTGTGAAGCCAAACCTCAAATATTGTGTTCAGTTTTGGGGCCCTCACTACAAGAAAGACATGGAGGTGCTGGAGTGTGTCCAAAGAAGGGCAACAAAGCTAGTGAAGTGTCTGGAGCACAAGTCTTATGAGGAGTGGTTGAGGCAACTGGGGTTGTTTAGCCTGGAGAAGAGGAGGCTGGGGGGAGACCTTATCACTCTCTACAACTGCCTGAAAGGAGGTTGTAGCGAGGTGGGTGTCAGTCTCTTCTCCCAGGAAGCAAGTGATAGAACAAGAGAAAACGGCCTCAGGTTGTACCAGGGGAGGTTTAGATTGGATATTAGGAAAAATTTCTTCACCAAAAGTGTTGTCAAATGCTGGAACAGGCTGCCCCAGGAAGCGGTTGAGTCACCATCCCTGGAGGTATTTAAAAGATGTGCAAACATGATGTTTAGGGACATGGTTTAGTGGTGGACTTGGCGGTGTCAGGTTAACGGTTGGACTGGGTGATCTTCGGGGTCTTTTCCAACCTAAATGATTCTACAATTCTATTCTATGATTCTACATCCGAATATGAATGAGGCAAGCCTTTCCCAAGAGAATATGAATAATGAAGGTAAAAACCGCAACAACACGGTGTCTGCAAAATGTGATCCATCCTTTACAACAGTAAAACTATGAAGTATATAATTTTATTAATTTATTTGGAAAATTTAAGATTTCAAGTTTTCACAGATATATTGTCTTGTGAAATCAGATTGCCACAAAGTAAAAAGATTTTAATGGCTAGAGCATAGATCTAGGAGTGAGGACTGGAGGATCCTATTCTTTATTTTGCTACTGACCTCCTATATGAATCTGAGCAAGTCACTTCACCTGAGCTTCTGTAAAGTGTGTCCTAAGTGTCTCCTCAGGCAATGTGAAATGTGCTTAGGGTTACAAAACATTTTAAGAAAACCAGATGGATGGTGATTCATAGTGAGGATAAGTGTAAATTTATCTTAGCTATGTATAGTTAATTATTTACATTAATGTAGCATCTGTTTACTTACACATAAAATAAATTTGTGTTGAACCAAAGAGAGAAATTTCTTGAAGTAGTGTAATTTAAGAAGCCATTTGAAACTCAGAAATATGCATTTCCCTTTTTTTAAATGGTACTGCTCATAGCTATAATTTCCATGGTAATGAAAAGACAGGCATCTAAAATGAAAGTGTTAGAATAACAAGACTTTTCCTTTTTATTGTTAAAAGCAGGACAATAACTGCTAAAGTTCAGATAAAACAGACTTGAAAAAACAATTTTTTATTACCTGGCTTGCTAAAATGTAATCTGTGGCAATTTGCCCAGGCCTCCTAAGGTTGAATCAGAAGGCACTACTGTTATTCCTCTCAGTACTAGTTGTTTGTGCTAGTCTAGGCACAGTTTGATGTCAAGAAATAGCTGCCTTCTGCCAGGAGGACAGGTATTTAACACTGGAATAAAATACACTGAACCATAGTAAACTCAAGCTTTGATGGTCTACTTCTTTATATTGGAATTATCATGAAACTTGAACATATACTATACCATTTTTGCCAACATAAAGTGGTTCTATATTATTTGTAAAATCATTATCAAGTTAAGAGATGATTTCTTGAGGTTCTACAACTCATGACAAGAGAGTATGCTTTTTCTCATACAACAAAATTATTCATGACTAAATCCTAGTGCTTGGCATGGTACAAAAAGAAAGTGCCAATGGTGGAATAAAACATTTATCGAAGGTAAAGCAGAAAGTGTTTACGTACTGTAAATCTCAGGGATTGTATTTATTTATTTGACCAGAAACTTGAATTCTCTTTCTCAAAGTGATTTTGGCACTTTGAAGAACAGGTTTTAAGAGGTTCTAGGAGTGCCTTTCAAAGGGTGTAAGCACATACATATCTACAAATATCAACAGCTGAAATGCGTAAAAAACCCACTTAAGTACAGGTTGTCAATTCCTTCTGTTGGATGCACGTGTAAAAACGAAAAACATATTTACAAACCTCAATCTCAATCTAACCCTACTGAGAAACAAATTTCAAAAGCACCAAAGTTTCCCGTAAACCCTGGACCAGCAGAGAAACAATTTTTGACAGCACTGTCAAAAGCCATAGCCACTGCCAAGCAAACCACATAATCTTCTACCTAAATCCCAGAAAAAAAATCACAGCTCAGATGTTTTTCCTCAATCTGTTTCACCTTAACTACTCAGAACATGTACACACACACACACACACGCCAGAACACAGGACACCAATTCTTCATTCATTTTACCCAGTAGTTTTTAACCACTTTTTAAGCACTTTATGAAAGGGTACAGCCATCAGCTCTTCCTTTCAGTGTGTTTTTGATTGAAAGGGAAAATGACTTCCCTCTTGTGCCTGGAATTCATTCCTAGCAGTGCACACTTGCTTTGTTCAGTGCTTCTAACAAACAATCTGTTGGGAAGGTAGGTGGAGAAAAGCACAGTTTCAGGATGTTGAATGGGTTAAACATAACACAGACATTTAATAGTTGCATTCTTAGAAAGATGGAGGAAGTTCTAGGTATGAGTAGAAGCAGTATGTTTATTAAGCACATCTAGGAAGAACAAAACACCTGGGCAGTGGTAGAGAAGGGATTGTACCCTTGGGAGGAGTAGCATGAATTCTGTCACAGTTCAGTATCAAGTATTTGAAGCCTCTTGAGGCTCTGGATCTAGCCTTTTGACTTTACGTCAGTCATTTTCAAGTTAGTTTTTAGAGTACTGAATCCAAGTCCCTCTTACAAACCCAGAATTTGGAAATGTCATACCTTTAAAAATCTGGCTTTCAGGCTTTAATTTTTTTTTGTCTGTTTACAAGAGTTCCTGCCCCATGTCCTATTAGCAGGATTATTTCATCTGTTAGAAATTCTGACCAAGCAATCAAACATTCTGTGCTCTGTACCACCAACAGTCTGTGAAACCAGCTCTTGTGTTTCAGCTCAGCTGGATTCCAACCTGTGCCTAACAGGAAGATACCTCAAAAGGAAGTAATTCGTGAGACAATGATATTTCAAACCAGCTGAGTTCACACTAATTTCAAAATTTCTGATTATCTTTTCTTTATAATGCAATTGTTTGAAATTACCTAATTTGAATCACTGTGATACACCTGATGGCAAAGCACTTCCAAGATGACACAGGTAAGTCAATAATGTGTTTGAATTTCTGATTCTCATGTGTATTAAAAAAATTCTTTTAAGAGATCTTTGCTTTTTTTCTGATTCTGGGATGATAAGTTGTTGCCCTGCTTTCCTAAACCAATTTATGAAAAATGTAAGAGTTTACCTAAAAAGCATAGAAGTTTCCCAGACATAAGGGATCATGCCTGGTAAAGACATCCCACCCCAATCAACCCTTCCTAAGCATCACTACCCTTGACTGTACACTGTATCAGCCACAAAGAAGAACGTATTACAGACACATTTTCATTATGACCCAGTGAACATCTGGAACAGATGGATGCATCTCCAGTCTGCTTTATCAAATCAGAACCAGAAACCCTAACAAAAGTTTTGCAATTTCTTTCAACAAGAATGGTTCCTCACTGTGAGAAAGCTTTTAAGGGTTTCTGATCAAGTTATCTATGGCTACCTTACTAATTCATCCCAGAGAAGTGATCTAGATTTTCCACTGTCCACATCTATATTAGGCAAAGAAAAACTGTGTATCTTATGCTTTTCTTTTCTTTTCATTTTCTAACTGTAATTTGTTTGCTCTGCCTCTTTCCTGACTGATCCCACATGTCAATAATGTTAGTTAATTGCCAAAAAATTAAGAGATTACTTTTAAAAAGCAAGGGATTTTTGCTTTCAATTTTGGAGTTTTATACTATGTGACAGAAAATTTTGAGAGTTTGCCAGACTGAGATAGTTTGAATGTAACAAGCCTTCTCGATTTGCAAGTAGTTGTAAGACAGTTCTTGTGTCAGCATAGCACTGGAAAGGAATGAGGCAGCTAGCAAGCTGAGAGAACAGTAACAAGTCTGACTTAGAGGTAGAATCTTCTTTATTGATTATTTTGTTTCTACTTTCCTCTCACTCTTCATCTCTGCAGTTCAGCTGAACCTTTTTATCCCTTTCATATCCTGTTTCCCGAACATGTATGTATACGCTAAAATCTCTCATATTTCAACACAGGGCATTCAGTNAGAACAGTAACAAATCTGACTTAGAGGTAGAATCTTCTTTATTGATTATTTTGTTTCTACTTTCCTCTCACTCTTCATCTCTGCAGTTCAGCTGAACCTTTTTATCCCTTTCATATCCTGTTTCCCGAACATGTATGTATACGCTAAAATCTCTCATATTTCAACACAGGGCATTCAGTGTTTCAATTAATAAGAATTTCAATGAGCAATCTTTTTAGGTATTTTATAAAATGCATAGAAATATACTTTCTAGTATAGATGTATCTGTGTCTCCACATATTTCCGTATCTATCTGTACATACATATTTACACAGGAACATGTATTTCAGTAGAAAACATTTTGGTCAAAAGATTCTCAGATTACTTACCTATTCTGTCATTCCTCGGACTAAATTTGCCATTTCCATTACCTCGTGAACATCGCAGTATGCTGCTACCAATTGCCATCATGAAAGTATTTTGTAAGCAAGGCCACGCTACACTTGTGGACCAAATGGTGTATGCCAAATGATTATGCAGGCCTTGAGGCACTCTCAGTGTATAAACACTTACAGTACAACAGATCTTTGGCCAAGTGGCCAAGTAATTGATTACAGGGCTATAAATGTCACTGGATTTTATTTATAAAAACCCCATAACACTGGCTCTACTTCATGCAGAACTAGGACTGGCAGGTTTAAAAAGTAGGATGCTCTTAGGTGAATTCAGGAGCAGGCAATCTTTGCAGCAAATCGTGTAGAACAAATAGGAGCAGGTCTCAACTCCAGCTACCATTTTTTCTGCATTCATGATATCTGACAATCAGGCAAATATATTACAAAGACACCCTGTCTTGCCATAGCATAAATGAACATGAAAAGGACTTCTTCATAGGGAATATTACAGGAAAAGCACAATGACGTTGAGTTTTGTTAAAAATAGTTTCAGAGAAAAAAGATAAAATGCATCGGAAATATTTTAAAATACAACTAGTTGAATGTTAGCTTTAAATATAGACATTGGATAGAAAATGTCAGATGCTGGACAAGGGATATATTATTACAGGAAGTATTTTTTCAGTACTATTTACTTTTTCCATCAAATCTTAGTTAATTGTTTTGAAAGCTAAGGAAAGATTTCAGTGGAAAAGCAGAATGACCTATAGTGATAGCTGTACAACTCACATTGAAAGTTAGAGGTACCATTTTTATCTTTAGAGATGGCACTCTTAGACGCACATGTGGCAATAAAGAGCCATGCAGCCGTGTTGGTCTTTACTTTTACATCTGCAAAACACAAAGACCCTGACCCATAAAGTCATATGAACAGTTAAATTTGCACACTGTGTTAAGCCTATTGACACGGAACCTCATTCAAAAATACACTCCAGTGTCCTTCTCTGGAGTTGGATTTGCTGTCCTGATTACTTCTCAGTTTAAATCTGTTGTTTTTTCCTTTCTCTCGCCGCTCAGCTGGAAAAAACGAATGTGTGAGTGATCCCTAATCTGTTTCAGTGCAGTCAGACACAAACAGTAAACTCGCCTTAAATGACTGATCAACAAAAGTAAGATGTAGGTTGGAGGCAATGACTTTAACCATTCCAACTGTTTGTAAAATTACTGTTTGTCTAAAACCTCACCTTTGCAGAGCTGGTGAAGAATGAGCTAGACTCTGCAGCACTTGTCACGAACCTGCTTAGTCCACTTCTCTCAGAAGTGCCAACTCATGCACTCTAAAAGTGGTCTCCAGACACTGTTCCCTACAGACTATATGATTCCAGATCCTCCTCTTCCTACTTTCCCTGAATCTCTGCATTACAGCTCTAGTTTCCTTCTAAGCATCATCTCCATCAGAGATACATGTTTCTGTGAGCAGCCAGAAGGAACTGTGAGCTTCACCACGTCCCCACATCCAGCAGGACAGCAGTGGGGCAGGAAGCTCATTCCAGAGTTTTGGGTTCACCAGGTGACACCAGCCCACTGGCTGTCTTCAAATGCAGACATACTCTGAGAGAAAAATGATGCATTGTTCAGAGTGAGTAAACAGTAAACCTGGATTTGCACAGTTCTTGCTATATTTGTAAATGGCTAATAATGAATACACTGAAAAACTGAACAGATAACAATTCCATGTCTCAGTTTTGACTGCTCTGGTAACCTTCTTCTGAGAAAAACCATCCAGGAAGGATGAGATTAATCTCCAAAAACTGTTTTCTAGAACACGGATACTAAATGTGGCACCAATACTAAATATTGCAATTCAAAGAGCAACAGATTAATTCAACTTATCCATGATATAACTAGAAAATAATTGAGAAAGATCTGTGGTATATAATATTTACACCCAGAATTATGGTAAGCAGTGTTCAAGTACTCTGTGTCTGTTAGGAGCAATGCCAAGCTACTTCCTGGCAACCCAATGGACCTGAAGAATACAAAGGTGGTTTTGGGTTTGCTTTGCTTCCCTCGAGGTCCTGCCCTGAACAAAGGTTAGCCAGACTACATCCAAGGTCTCAGAACGGCTAACATGTTTTTCTTTGTTCAAGATCTGTAATTGGAAAGCTTTTGGAGCCGCGGGAGGGCAACCATGCAGTTCTGAGAGACTAGCTAGTGCATTTCATCTGTCACACAAACAAGAAACAAATCACTTGCAGTGGTAAGAAGCCAACAGCAGCATCTCTGGAATAGATATGGAACAGAACTGCTGCTGTTAGAAATGATAAAGACCTATTGATCTGCTAGCCCAGCTACCTGCAAATTTAAGACTGTACTCTACAGGATATCTGCTCTTGTTTTTTTTTCTAGACTGGTTTCAAAAGCCTACATATTGATGATCCCATCACTTTGCTTGAGGTTTTAAATTCAATTTTCTCATATCTCTCTGTGAAGAGGAGAGAAGGTGGGGTTTGCTTGATATCCAACCTAAACTTTGAGTTCCTTGGTCTGTGTCTGGATGTCCCTTTAAATAATTTCTTGCTTTCTTGATGCTTGCCCCCCTGGAGAAATTTTTCCTTCTTACCTTTATTTACCTACCTACCTACCTACCTTTGATATTGCCTCAGAAATCAGCCCTTCCCTGAATGATGATTCTAGTCAAATGGCTAGCACTGGTCATTTTCTGGTTGCCCTTTCCAGCTTGTTAGACTCTTTTTCTCCAAGTTCCATGGGCAGCATAATTTTAGCAATCAGCTGTCCAGGATGACAGTCACAGGGAATAAGAGCAATCCAAGAGTGGAAAGACTTAATTAATAGAATACTGTGAGGAGCATGTAAATGCAGGGTGTTGGAACTTAAAATGAAAATAGGGGAAAACATGACGTGTTTTTTTAGAACCTTTGTAGTTGTTTCATGTCAGAAGCACCCAAGGCTAACCAGCTTTTAGTGGATTGATAAAGGACCAATGTATCGGGTCTTATTTAGTGGAAGAACCCAATTAATTATTATACAGAATTAGATACCATTTAGCATTGCTTATATTACTGATGACTTGCTAATTTGGCTGGCTGTGATGTAATTACTATTAATTTACGTCCTTAATCCTAATGCTCTAACCTGGTTTTGATTTAATCAGGCGATGTGAAGGTATCACAATCAAAGCAGCATTGAGGAGCTCACTGCTAAAAAGAGATAATTACACCTTACAAAACATATCCTTCCCACCACTCAAAGGTCTTGAAACACTGAATTAGAACAGTGAAAATTCTCAGTCAGAAAATCTTAGATGGCAAAGCCTGGTTAAAGTGCAGAGAAGAGCTAAGGACGCTGCTTAAGATGCCTCTTTCCCTTCTCTCAGAATATGCAAAAACAGTTCTAGTTATTTACCTGCAATATAAAGATCTGTGGACAAGCCCAAAGAACAAGTAAATCTGCATGCCGTGCCATCAAGACAGGATAGGTGACAGTCAGTAAAGCTGAACTGCCCATAACATCTGGAAGAACACATCAGTGCAAATGAAAACAATAGCAACAGAAGGTTCAATTCAGGTTTATCTTAGTAAAAAGAGAAAGCAAAAGCAAGTAATGATCCCCTTCTTCTGGGGATGCTGGTCTTTTGCACCCCTTATGCATCTCTAATTGCCAGCTCCCCTTAGCCCTTTACACCACTGGTACAGCTTGGAGATAGCTGTCCCCTCTGTCTCATCCCAGAAATACTAACTTTACAAGGAATTCTAAAGGCAGGGACAGACAAACAGGTCTCTCTGAGCCGTTTCTACACTTGTTAGAGAGGTCCCTTGCTGTTGGTTTGTTCGCTGCTGCAAGGGAGACAAGCACTTTTAAGGAATCAGTCTTCAGGTGTTTTCGGAGAAACTGGACATATGGCAAGCCTGGATGGCATGTCATTTTGCTGGGGATTTCCATCCCTCCTTACCTTGCTTCCTGATTTCCCATTGGGATGTAGATCTGCCCCCAGACCCTTACAATACAATGTGGTCTCTGCCTTATTTTCTCCTATTACTGCTCTCTTTTTGTACTCCTGGTTTGCATGGGTCCGAGAAGTTTCCTGCTTGTTAGATTTCTACACTTCTAAACTATTAATCCACAGGTCAGTAAGTTAATTTAAATAGTTCTTGGGGAGGTATTTTAGCTAGTCATTCACTCTTTAGCATATAGTTTCCATATGCTCCACCAAGAAAGGCTTCTTTGCTGTTGCTGAATTGAAAGGCACAGAAAGTCTCTCTCTGTCTCTCTCCCTCACACCCCCCTCCTTGGAGGTCAGCCTGACAAAAAAGCAAGTGACTTCAGCTGAAGGAAGACGAACAGAGCAAAACTCACACGGGGGCAAAGCAAACCTGCTTACTCCTTTGCAAAGAGCACATCTTCTTTCAGCCCAGAATAGCACATGTTGGCAAGGTTATCATAACACTGGAAGTTAGTTCACAGGCTGGAATCTCAGAAAGTTTTCAGTTTCCAGTGCAGGGAATTTAATTTCCCTTACCCTGGTTATGATGCTTTGCAACCATCAAACTGCTCTTGTTTCCCATAATCATGCTGCCATAAGCTAGAGTACAGTTACAAAACACTGTTTACTGTTACTGATGGCAACTGAAGGAACTGCCATAACTTATTATCTTGTGTTTTGTTAATTAAAAACAGGACTCTTTTATGAGAAAGGACATTATCTTTCACTTATGCTTGCCTGCTATACATTCTAGTACATGCAGGACCAAATTTACGAGCCCCTGTGAAAGACTATCTTTAAAGGACCTACATCTTCCCATCTCTCCTTTTCTTAATTCATGGAGTACAATCTCTGCCCAGATGTAATGGAGAGAAGGTGAGCAGGACTTCCCCCTCATCCTCCCTCCCCTTGTCTCGTACATGTCATTGTATTCAGGCTCCCGCACACTGAAGTCATCCCAGTTCAGTACAGCACTTCATCTTATCAAATATATGCTTAAGTCCTGCGAAAGTCCCTGAGAGTCAAGCATACATTCGTATTCTTTGCTGGAAAGAGACAGGCTACTAAAGCAGAGCGTCAGAGAGCAGCCTGCATTCTTTTCTATGTACAGATTGGGTCCAAATTGTTGCAAACACATTCATTAGTCAGTCTCTAAGACAAGCCTGACTTTGTCAAGTTGTCACATTTTGCACAGAGGAGAAAGAAGAGAGGGTAGCTTTGAGAGCGGAGGAGACCTGTCCCTTCTATGTGAAAACACCTCCCCAGCAGCTGAAAGAGCTGCAGATGTGTTGTTTTGAGATGCCTTCCCTCCCTACAGTAGACATGCTCCGGAGGAGATAATGGCTGCCATCCCACCGAGAGCGCTGTTATATGATCCTCTTTCAGTTATTTGAAATATGGACTTCACTCAGAGGATTCTAGGAATAGCGGCTCCAGCTGTTCTGGGGAGATAGAAAGCTGTCACAGGAGACATCGTTAGACTCTGGTAAAACCAGCAGCTGCACTAAAGATCTCACATAAACTCCATAATGGTTTGTACCATTCAGTCAGGAGTCAAGGAGAAGTGAAATGTGACTATATGGCAGTTTTTGTATTCCATGCATCAAGGCTGTGCTTGAATTTGGCAGATAGAATAGGAAAGACCCTAAACAGATCCTTTGATCAAGTGTCTGAGCAGTTACTTGATCTAAGAGGTTTGTATACCTGCAACCAGCAATGTAAATGTCTGAGACAAATTACAAGGCAGCAGTAGCGTTACAGTGAAGGATGAAAGTGCACACAGAAAGGCAAACAAGCAAAGCATTACAACAGCCACTTAATGGCAAACACATTTATGAATATCAAGTGCGATGTTTGTAGGTTTTCCCTGCCACAACCAGCTGCAGATGCCAGCTACTTGAAAAGATGAAACGGTGCAGTGAATAAAATTGAGGGAGTTTTTTTCTTTTTTTTTTTTGTGTAGTCTGCCTGCATTCTTGGCAGTGGAAGCAGGCTCCTAGTTCTGTCTTCGAAAGAACAAAAGCCATGCTGGCACACAGCGAGCAACTTGATTTCACAAGGCCTCCTGGGAAGACTGTACAGGAGCATGGCTCTGTGTCTGGCAGCTGCATCCTTGAATAAAAAGAGGAGGAGGAAAAGGGCAGGAAGGAAGGAGCACACAAGGTCTCCATACCATACATGAGAAGCTTTTACGCACAATCAGACATCCTTGCCCCAAAGTATTCAATAAAAGGAGTGTTCAAGGTGAACCACTATACTTACTGCACACCACAGCAGCACATTTCACTGGCTACTGTTCTTTTATTAGAAATGCTTCTCAAAGGTTTTGTTGCCACCCATAGATTGTAAGTGTTCAGGTTTTTTAAGCATGTGAAAAATAATGTAGTAGAACTAAATAAAAATTTGAAAATTCGTGATAGTTTATAAAGCAAACTAAGCATTCTTTCCTTTCACTAATTGCTTTTACTCAGGAGAAATATGCAGTCAAAATACCAGTGGGGCATGGTCCTGTTTCAGTGGAGTACATGAGTTTATTTCAGTTGAAGGGATTGACTCAAGATAGGTATTTTATCATGCCAGTGGTATGACATGGACAGAAAACAGCTACAGGAGTGAATGCATGACTCAATGGAATTTCAGACAGAGATAAAGATATTCGTATTAGTACTGGATTAGCTCTGATATCTGAGCGTGTGAGGCAAAGCTTCCATATTTATGGTACTCATTTGCATCAATAACTTGATCTGGGTAAGTTGCAAGTAAAATCTTGCTCACTTCAGAACCTTAAAAATACAAAGTTCAACAGAGACAGGACACTTTTCTTAAAAGGTAAATAGAGATGAGCATTTTCTGTGTTTCAAAGTCCTAGGAACGTTCTAGGCAAATTAGAAAAAGAAGAGGGGGAAATTACTGTTACTATAATAATATTGGTGTCTCAGCACATTTCCAGGATCGGTCTTTTCATTTAACTCCAGCGTATTTAGACTCATGCAGAGAATTAAATTAATCATTATACAATGGAAATCAGGACAAATTTCCTTGAGGGCATATTGACATTTTATCTCTCTCGTTCGTTGGCATAGATGTAAACAGAAGCTGCGAAAGAGCGAGGATCTCTTCTCTTTCCTATTTCGCATTTGTAAATCACAGTAGGACTTAAACTGTCGTCCCTGTTCTTCCAGCCGGGAAGAATGAGGGAGGGCACGCACTCCCTGAAAGTAAACCTCTGGCAGTGTGGCCAAAGGAAAAGTAGTGTTCAGTTCTCTAAGCAAGGTGCTGATCCTAGTAATAATAAACATCTGGTTATCTGAAACCACTGTCAGAGAGAGTTTATTGTAACTATTAGCAGTATCTGGTGGATCAGATTAATTCTTCTTCCTACCCTGGATATTTTTTTAATAATAAATAACTCTACTGACTTTGGAAAGACTCCTGGCACAAGAAAGATTGCTGTGGGTGTAAATTTTAGACAATTTAGCCTTTAAAACCAAGAACCCTCCCCCCCCCAAACCAACCCTCACCAATGACCTGTTAGTTTGCCAAACCCACGCCAGCTCAGAATTGTTTTCTGGGTCAAAAAAAATTTCCTGCTGGTTCAATATTGCAAACGTTGTTGTGAGTTTATGATAATTATGTAACTCAAACAAAACTGACCATGTTGGATGGCCTACAATGGTCACCTCATTTCTTTGTTGGTTGATCACCTTGGTTCAGTAGGTTAAGTAGCTTACTCTCAGCAGAATCAAATATACCTATCTTTTCATCCACTTTATATCTTGGTAGTGTTTCCTCATTCATCTTTAGCCCAGTTGATCTGAACAGAGGGATCTTGAGCCTCTTAACCTCTTTTAAAGTTGTTTCTCTTAGGGTTTGCGTGCAGTATCTTATTGCAGCATCTTATTGCAGCTTCTGTGCCAATAATGGTCCACTTTTTTGTCCCTCTTGACAAGCTATGCACAACATACTCTGGCTCTAAAGATAGTCTCATTCTCACAGACATTAACTGAATAATCATCTTTTTATTTCAAACATAGGCTCCACAGCAATTGGTATATTTATTTCTAATCAACTTGTTAAATTGCATCATTCAGAGGTGCTTAACCACATTACTTAATTTTCAGTCTGTACTGCTATCGATTTCTAATATTCTTTCCAGATACAGGACATCACTCAATAAAGCTTTTTTTTTTTACATAATACATTTATCTGCCAGCCAAAAAGCTGGGAAATTCTAGCAATATGTTTGTAAATTTAGGATTACATCTCTTTCATGAATTACTTGGTATGGCTGTTTACTAACACAATGCATAAGTATACAAATGGTATTTTTCAAGAAATCTCTGAAATAAAAATGAACGTAAAGTACTAGGAAAATTAACTTTGGTTAAAAAAAGAGGAAATAACTCCACTAAAATATTTTTCTTTAAGGCAGACACTAGCCCTATGTATGAGTTCCTCTTATTTTCTGTTCAGAACAGAGGCTTTGTAGGATTCATTGTTTTGGGTGAACAATGTTAGTTCTTGATGACATGCAAACAGAAATAAATAGAAGATACATCTGGGAAACTGAGGAAATGGGAAATGTTATAGTTCAATTTAATCCTTAGTTATGGGATGGAAAGAACTGTGGATCTATGCAGTGAGGAAAGAGGAAACCGGAAAGAACACAGAATGCTTTCAGATATTTATCAGCTGAAACCCTGATAAAAGCATGAAAAGAGGCTGCTGTGAAAAGTTTTCTGTGCAAAGTTTTAAGCCTACTCTCTCTGAGATGTGTTCGAAGCAGACCTCACAAGTGGTACACAGGGTTTTCAGCTCCAGCAATTCCCAACATATGATACTAAGCAGTTACGCGGGAATCTCATTTTCCACTGAAATACGAGCACATTTCTATCTCTTTTCAAGGAAAGACATCAATAATGTGGACTGAGTATTTAAACTTGAGAGCTCAAAATAGTAAAATCAAATTAGAAAATAACTAATATTAACAGTCTGACCATGATATTCTAAAAAAGGTGCACAAATTTTGGTACACAGGATTCATAATTTTTGAAAGCATTTTTTTGTCAAAACTAAACTGTTTCAAGTAAACTGTAGAAGAATAATTTGCTTACTCATTACAAGAGTAATCAGAAGACCTGTTTGCTTGTTTTTAAATAAAATTATTATTTTCCAAAAAGCAGCTCAGTTCAATGAATTTAAACCACTTGTGAATTCATTACCCACAAGTCCTTGAGAACTCAAGGATTTGTCAAAAAGGTGTAAACTTGATATAAAACATGTACATTTGCACAGTAAATATTTAAACAGCCATTTATTGTGTACATTTGACCCATTCTGACTTCAGTGTTTGGAGCATGATTTCCACATTCCTACTTTAGACAGATAGAAAGTCTTATTCTGCATGAAGTTAGAGAATCCAAATCAAAGAAGTCAGTTGTTAACCTCTACAATTCATCAAAAGTAATGTAAACACCCTTTGGTGAAGAAGAACGCAATACGACACACTAACCTCTTAAAAGAAAGACACAATACAAATTTCACAGAAATTGTTCACATAACTGCAAAGAAGAGCTGAGCTATAGGGACTAAGATGTATTTAAATGTGTTTGCTTTTGAATTCACTTTTGTGAGAACTTCAGCCAAGTTTCTTCAGTTTAAAGAGAATGACAATCATGAATGAAGTTAAGAATATTTTAACAGAAAATGAAACTCGAATGAGCCAATGTGAAAACCTGGTCCTCCGAATGACTGTATTCAATCAGAGGATTGTGTATGCAGTCAAATCAATTCAAATTGCAAATATAAACAATGAATAGCAAATACTCAAAGGACCACTAACAGAAAACAGTTTGTCAGCATTTCAATGCCTGAAATACATTAACAACAAACATTTGCTGAGTAATTGCAATCAACAAATTTGTTGAAACACATCCAGCTGATGGACAATTTATCAACGGGGGAAAAAAAAAGATAAACATATGAGAGAAGTCTTTACAGTTCCTCTCTGTGGCCCAACAACACAAACTTGAAATTCAGAGTTACCACCGGCCCTTCTGCCTCTCCTGTACTTATGCTAGGTCTAATGTGATTTACAATATTGCTAGCCAAATTATTTCCATACAGCTAAACAGTCTGCATCTTCAGATTAAACTCTGTACAGTAAAATTATCACAGAAAATACTTGCTTTATTTGTTTATTCTCAAACTGTATATGTCCTTTAAAAAGAGTAATTGGATCAGGTGAAACACTGGAGAGGGAGACTGCTGTCTTCCTGGAAAGCTAAAGCAGCCTGTGAGAGGTGGCAGGGGAAGAGAACAAGAGGATCCCTGCAAGGAACAGGGGTCCTGATGCTCACATGCTGAAGTAGAGAGTTTGCTGGGAGTCCCAGGGAGCAGATACTATTGCATTAGAGGGCAGCAATTTTCAGGGGCAATTGGACAATCTGTTGCAATTCAGAAAGTCACCATGGTGTATCTACAGAAGCATTTTAGTAGCACAAAAGTGCCTTTTTTTAAGCAAATTACCTTATTTTCCCCACTTACCATGCATTGATTCACATTACGAAGCTGTTTTGGAACAAGCAAGTTGGATTCCTTTTAGATTAAATTAAACTGAAAAATGTTTTCCAGGAGCACACATAATGTGCTCTGGCAGCTAATGGGCATTCAGTCCGTAGGACTAGACTAGAGCTAGATAAAAATAACCCCTTGAAATGTGTACGGGTGGACATCATTACCTCAGCATCAAATATTTTGATCTACAAAACCACTCCTATTGCCCTACAATACCCGCTAAGATGGATCTAGCTTGAGGCAATTGAAATCTGGTGTGCTCACACAAGGAAAAGGTATAGGTAAGTCCACTTCAAGGTTCTTACTTGACCATCATTTGGTCATCTGTATGTCATTCTTCCAACACAGTTGATAACTCCTGGAAATGCTGTCCTACACAAACATTAGTAACAATAATTGTTATTGGTCCAGCATTCTAACTCATTTGTCATGCCAGACTTGGTATTTTTGCTTGCATCTATCTATTTATAGATGTATTCCTGCTCATATGCATACACTAATAGGTGAAAAGCAGGCTTACCTGGTCCGTCATTCCTAAGGTATTACCACAATTCCAGCCATGCCATAAGGAAAGGGGGTTAAAATCTTACATATTAAAGAATGAACCAAATTCCCACAGACTTAAAAATACATTGTTGTACCCAGAAGTGGTATTCTTTTGCTTTTGAAACGGGGAGTATTTACGTAGAAGAGAATAGGTATGTTTAGGAACGAGTAAGGAGCATGAATAAAGCTAAATAAATGAAAGAAGCTTTGGCATAAATAAGCCAATTACACAGGCTCTTGAACTGAAATCTTTAATAATGCATGAAGTAAAACACAGACATGCAGCAGAGCTTATGCTTGCAAATGAGGAAGGCTGTGATGTGTAAACATTTTCTCAAAGCGAGGATAACATAAAGAACACGGTATCTAAAAAACCCCCTCCAAAACCCACCTCAAAACATACTAGGAATTGGAAAAGAAAATGATCTAATAAAATAAAATACGATCAAGAAAAAAGTCTATTCAAATTGCATTTAGAAAAATTGCAACAGAGAAAAGAAGTTGAAACGTAGAGAAGACCAATATATCACAGTAAATCTACTGTAAATAAATTAGCATGTTTCCTCACAGTCCACATTGTTAGCTCAAGCTCTTTCCAACTCTTCCTCGCTATTGTCATCCAGCTAATTTCATTCAGTCGATAGGTAAGTACGCAGTTAGTTCAGTTCACAAGGGTTGCTGGGGATAGCTCTACTTTTTCACATTTCCTGCTAAACCTGAACTGCCACAAGGTGCTGGAACTACAGCCCTGAGGATCAGAAATCCCTCTACAATTGCAGAAGAGCTGAAACAGTACAAATTCCTTCACACTAATACATATATGAGTAGGAGACTGCAATTAGATGGCAAAGGGCAGCTGGATCTCTCTCAATTCTACCCCAGTGCCCCTCCTAAGGCTACAAAGAGGTGCATGGATTCCATGTGGATTGCGTGTAGACAGACGAGGAGGTGGTGTAAAGACGCACCAGCAATTCCAAACCGCTGTTTTGCACAGCTCAGTGCAGGCAGACTTCCTCAGGCACAGGTAGCCCTCCTAAATTCACCGGGGCGTCACATGGCTGCAGAGACCTGTGATTACAGAATAAAATAGTAGAACTGAATTGCGTCACGATTTCTTAGGATTTTTAACACAGAGATCCTCTGAGTAATTTTTTCCCTGTTGTTTTATATATTAGCCTTTACAGTGCTGATTTGAACACTGGAACAAGAACTGAGAGAGAAAGCCAACACCCCTTGTGTAGAGAGAGTTCTGTGACCATCTTTTAAGACCATGAGCAAATGTCTTAACTTTTTGGTGATGTTTAAAATCTATTACATAGAATTTCTTGCCTCCTGAAATGTTTTAAAGCTAAACTTATATTTATAAAAAGTACCATGAAAGAGTATTTATAAAATATTTATTAGCATGTTTGGGCAGAAAATTTAGTGCCATCAAAACCAAAATCCTATCCTACAAATCTCATTTTTTTCCACACAATACACCACATTTGAAAAAAATTAAGTTTAGATCAGTTGAAATGCTTATTTGATTAATTTCAAGATATTTAACTGTACTGTCCAGTATTTTAAAGCTTTGAAAAACTTTGGAAAATGTCTCCAACTTTTTAGAATGAAAGTTTTTTCTTTTCACATCTGCCTGCCCATAATTTTGTTGTAGGCAAATTATTATTTTCCATATAAATCCATATTTGGTTAGAAAATGTGTCAAACTTTAAACACAACATTCTGTATTCTGTTAAGATGTAATTATTTTGTGACTATTTTTATATCTCACTTCGGGTCACACAATGCAAAGACTGTCCTCATTTTACATATTTTATCTTTTGCTTTATTTATGAATACCAAATTGGGATATTTTAGGACCTGACCTGTTGGCAAAACTTCCAGTAGTAATTGAAAGCAACCATGGCAAGACTAAATGTCGCTGTATGCAGAAAAAAAATCTGTTACTCCATCTACAGATCAGGCAGAAATCATCTTTGTTTTGTAATGTAGTCTGAAAGATTTTCTACTTTAACTAAGCAAAAAGTAGTAAAAAAGTGAATATTTCTTACTACAACAGATTTTCACTGTTTGGGAAATATTCCATAAATTATGTTATGCTTCTCAGATGCATTTTTATTCCATAATTTTGTCATGTGAATCATTTTAACCTGATGCTTGCATGCCGAAAATACAGGAGAGTTTAGTATTTTAAAATGTTTACCATACTGCTTATTTAATGACACAAAAGACCCGTAAAGTTTTGGCTCTTCTGAAAAAAATCATTAATGTAACAGCACCAATTTCAATCTGCAAGCTTTACAAAAATTCAGCCAACAACTGAGCTGCAAAAGTAACTACATATTACAGGTTATGAAGTCATGCACTGATTTTCAAGTTTCTTGTAATTTTTGCACCGTAACAATACAGAAATGTAAAAAATCATGCACGTTTACTGATTTCATTACAAATACAAACAATAATTAATAAAAGCCTAATCTATCTGTATATAAAATATTCAAGATGTCTCTTTGGGGATCCACTAAGCATCCCAGCAAAAATAATTACCCAATAACTGCAACTAAAGCACCATTAAAACAATCAGCCCACAGAAAATAAGCCAAATGGCCAAGTACCTGTAAGGTGCATCACCTAGGAAGCACCCCTCAGCCCTTTTCCAAAGTTTTAACGGTGATGCATGAACAGAGACTGAAAATTCAAGCCACTTGGTACCAATGGGACAGTCAGTGACAGAGGTTTAGAACCCTCACAAAAACTTTCCTTATGGCTACCCTCTCTAACGCCTCCTCATAACAAAGATGATCCCACTCAGACATTTGTGGTGATTGCAGCTATGACTGCAAGGTACTGGAAGAGAGATAATTCCTTTTGCAAGAAGAATTTCAGTCTCTTAGGGCTTTTAATATCATAATCAAATCTCCAATCACAAGTTTTACAATCATCAGTTTAAAAATGACCTTGATAGCTATTCGTATCTGAAGCAGATCCAAGATCACAAAATTCAGTGTGCCCTAATGTCTTCCGCTGGTGTTTTTATCTTGCCAAAAGAAGCACCACAAAAATCTTGAGATGAGTGGCAGGAACAGCGATGGCAAAGCCGAAAGCTGAAGTGGTATCCCCCATAGCAAACCCAGTGTTTGAGTCCTTGGGCCACTATGAGACTTAACTAACAACTTCATCTGCTCCTTAAGTGGAACAAATAAATAAAAATACATACTCTCTCAAGTCACAGGGTATTCTGTTTGGGATTTCTGAAGCCCCTTTCTCCAGCCTCCCCTCACTACCTCAGTCTTCCCTGACTGGGGTCATCTAGTCGCCATCAAAGTGGATCCTGACTGCATGAACACACCATTCTGATGCACATTGCATACCCACTGTTTCCTTTTGTTTAGGGACCCAAAGTCAAGATGTGCCTGTAAATTTTAAACAACCTTCACCGAAAAATGTGGTCTAGCTGTAGTTGTCACCCTTATAAATCCCAGCTATTTGCACCTGTCAAAGTAATTTCTCTTTGCTTGAAAGGGATTGCCCACACACTTCCTTAGGACATTTGGATTCAGAAGCTCTGGACCATGGCATTAGTCTGCCTAGCAGTGCTAGAAGACCTAGCCTTACTGCACCTCAGGTTACCGATTTGCATAATGGTGGACATGAAAGTGTCATTTACACAGTGGTCCATGATCTTAGGCTGAAAGCACCATATAATATTGCTTGCCATTTTTATTTCCTGTAAATAGGTATATCTTATTCTTAGTCTCATATTTTAATCTTATTGAAAAAAATCTCACATTAAGATGCCAAAAAACATCCAGATTAGCTACAACACATATGATCTCAAAAAACATACATAGAAAGGGATGAACATTTTTCTAGCCCGTGATAAGTCTCTCCATATGTTAAAACATCGGGATGTTTCTGTGTTGGTTTTTTTGGCAGGGGTAGGGATGAGATTTTTGCCACCATCTCTCACTATAATGTCATAGATGAACACCTTAAAATATAGGACAAAAATTAGAAAAGCCACTACAGAAAGACATAATGAGGACAAAAAATAATTGCAGAATATAAAATACATAAAAGTGTCAAAACCCGGACATTAAGACAGAATGGAGATGATTTTTTTTTGGGGGGGGGGGTGGGTAAGGAGAATAAAAAGATGTGGCAGGAAAGGAGAGAATATAAGAGAGGAGACTAAGTGAAATGACACAGAGAATTTAAGAATTGTGTAGAGTGTGAAATGCCATAACAAAAAAAATCCACTGTCAAGCCAAGACATGTAGCAGAGATGTAACTGTTCTTATCTGCACTTGAGGGCATGAAATAATTCCTTTTTTAATTTTGCTTTTTTAATCCTGTCAATTGGGGCTGTCACTATGGATGTAATAGCAAGTATCCCAATCACAATATCAAAGACTCTTCACTGACACTCCTTGAAATAACATTAATATCTGCTCACTAAGGGTAGTACATTTAAATGTTCTTGTGCAATGTTGTAGGTCCCCTTTAGTCAGGTATCAAGCTGCTATTTCACGCTCTGCTTGTAAAATTATTAACAGCTGGCCTAACGTTAGATCAACTGGAGTATGGTTTCCTAGAGTAAGACAGTGCTTAATAAGACTATTTCCTTCTCTATCAAGTTATTATTGCCTTTGTATTTCCAAATATCAGAAATGGCCTTTGAGCTCAAAGCAAGATCTAACTTTTCAAGAGTGACATGCCTGAACTAAGATGTCAGACTTCAGTTTTGGGGAAAGGTGAATTTAAAATCTGAACTTGGATCCACAAATGTGCTCTGAGAATAACAGGCTCAGTAAAATCCAAGCAAAGATGTCACAGAAATAACTCTTGTTCCTAGGAGCTTTTTAATTCTGTGTTAAGGAACCTTGAAGTGGATGATAATAAAATGAGAATTTTTCCAACAAAATGTTTTTCCATTGGAGAATTTAAATCTTTCCCACTCCCCCCTTCCCCAAGCATATGGAGACAGGGCTGTCTTTGGCTACAGTGGTTCCAGGCATTGCTGTCTGCTACTGGCGGCTCAGAACATTACAAAGTGTAAAATCAAAAAGGCTCAACACACAGCTTCAAATTTGCCTTGAAAGCAGTTATTAAATTCCAAAACAACAAGTTTGTGTGGTCACCCTCATAGGGCAACAGTTTTGGAGCAGTTTCAGTCTCACTAGGGAGAGAGTAAATCCAGTAACAATAACACAGTCCTTGCTCCAAAGAGCTCACCATGTTCTTAAGTGGCTGCTTGCTTATCTCGTATCTGATTCCACTGGTTCCTGTACCAGTTAAATCGATTCTCCTATTCAAAAATGAAACAATTACCTCAATCAGTATCAATAGGCTAATACTGTCAACACAGTGCTCTTAGAGGCAGTGTACACTATGATAACATGGCAATTCTCATGCTATATGTGAGGATACCTACTGACTCCATGTTAGACCACATTCATTCCTGATGTAACTCAAGAAATTAAATCAGTGGCTTACCTGTGCCTAAGATTTTCATCTCAGAAGATCCCTAACATTGATAAATTTCAATAACAGAAATGTAACATCAGAAATAAGAAGGTGGATATGTATCACTCAGACACTTGCTGAGTCACTGTCTAGAAATGGAAGCCTAGTTGAGGTTTATATTATTCTAGGAATTTGACTATTTCATAGAATCGTAGAATAGTTCGGGTTAGAAGGGACCTTTAAAAGTCATCTAGTTCAACCACACTGCAGTGAGCAGGTACATCTTCAACTATGTCGGGTTACTCGAAGCCCCATACAGCCTGACCTTGAACGTTGCCAGGGGTGGGGCATCTACCACCTCTCTGGGCAACCTGTTCCAGTGTTTTGCTACCCTCATTGTAAAAAAATTCTTTCTTATATCTAGTCTAAATCTGCCCTCTTTTAGTTTAAAACCATCACCCCTTGTCCTATCACAACAGGCCCTGCTAAGAAGTTTGCCCCCATCCTTCTTATGAGCTCCCTTTTTGTACTGAAAGCCTGCAATAAGGTCTCCCAAACGCCTTCTCTTCTCCAGGCTAAATAACCCCAAGTCTCTCAGCCTGTCTTCATAGGAGAGGGGCTCCAGCTCTCTGATCATTTTTGTGGCCCTCCTCTGGACTTGCTCCAACAGATCCATGTCTTTCCCGTGTTGAGGACTCCAGAGCCGGGCACAGTACTCCAGGCGGAGTCTCGTGAGAATGGAGTAGAAGGGCAGAATCACCTCCCTTGACCTGCTGGTTATGCTTCTTTTGATGCAGCCCAGGATGCAGTTGGCCTTCTGGGCTGTGAGTGCACATTGCTGGCTCGTGTCCAGCTTTTCATCCACCAGTACTCCCAAGTCCTTCTCCGCAGGGCTCCTCTCAATCCCTTCATCCTTCAGCCTGTATTGATACTGGGGTTGTCCTGACCCATGTGCAGGACCTTGCACGTGGCTTGTTGAACCTCATGATGCTCACATGGGCCCACTTCTCGAGCTTGTCCAGGTCCCTCTGAATGGCATCTCATCCCTCAGGCATGTCAACTGCACCACTCATCTGGGTATCATCTTCAAACTTGCTGAAGGTGCACTCAATCCCACTGTGTCGCTAATGAAGATATTTAACAGTACTGGTCCTAGTACAGAACTGTGAGGGACTGAGGCTGTATTTCTACAGTAAGTTTTCTCAGAAATGCAGCCACCTCATTTCCCCCTCACACCTGCTCTTCTATACTTCTGCATGAAATAAGGCAGCCACAGTGGTTGTACTTGCGCAGCTGCCTGTAGTGAAATAATCCAGGTTAAAATAACAGTAACAATCAAGGGTTTCTTAACCACAATGTGGCAAATTTTCTCTTATCTTTCAGCCAGTGGGTGAGTACTGTAGAGACACATTAAAGGTAATGTTGCAGTGGTTCTGTGCACTGCTGAAGTAGATTCAAAACAGCAAGATAATGATATATTGCTTTTAATGCCATTTTCAACTTTATTGTTGCAAAGGCTATCCAAATCGAGGGACTGGTATTCCCTATGAAAACAACTGAAGCATAGAGTTCTGCAAGGAAAACCAATGGACTCATATTTAAATGTCAAGTTCCTAAATTTGTATAGCCTGCGTACAGAACAGATTAACACAGGAATAGAAACACAATATATTAATATCCACCTCTGGAAAGCCAAGCCTGGATACTTACCTCTTAGGCTTGAATCATTGTAAAGTGGAGAAAAAAACCCCTCATGAACTATGCATAATTGGGCTCTAAAGCCAAATGCTACAATTTAGTAGCCTGAACTACATATAGATCATTGTGATGTGACTTGCAGTGATGGTTCAGCACTTTAGCCACTTCTATAAGAGTTGTTATATCTGTTCAAAGCTAAGTGGTATGAAGGAAAGGTATTGCGCAGGTCTTAGTATTCACTGTATGCAGTGAAAAATCTATCTGCATTTAAAAACACATTCAGACCATTCTTTTATTCTAGTAGTGCATAAGTGTTTTGACATGTTTATTTCTTCTGGAACAACAATGAGAGATGCATTGTTTTTTGCTTAAAAATAACTATTTGATAATGAAGTGTTTGACAAATTGAATGTAGTCTGCAAATTTATACAGCATGCTGCAATCAGCTCATCAAGAAGAAAAACACGAAGAAAATGTTAGAAATCAGTCAAGAATATGGCTTGTATTTCTCAGAAATTTATCTTTCTTCCTTATGTGGAAGTATTATCTGCCCAAAATAAATTATTCTCTTATGTTTAGAGCTAAGATTCTGTGAAAAGTATTCTAGGGGTTAAAACAGATCTTAATTCTGCAAATTCTTATGTTCTTATATATTCTTATGTTGCTTTAAAATGACCAGCATGGGAATTACTAAAATATCACCAGAAAATCCTTTTAGTAGGAAGGCAGAAGAAGGAAACACAGAAGCAGAAACCCGGGAGATCTGTGTTAAGATTATAACTCACAGATTTCTTGTGATGCAAATACAATTTTCACTGACTTTATGTGTGTTGTAGACAATGGATCTCTTATGAGGCATATGCAAGTCTTCTGAGCTGAAAACGTGTCTTCTGCAAGCATTTCCTGCTGGTGGAGCGTCTAAAGTTCCTGAACACAGTAATGAAACAGGAAGTCTAAAACAGCTGCACCATCTGACTTGCAGCCAGTCAATACTGGCCCATCGCACTGCAAGTTGGTAGTTTGAACTCAAAGCACACTTCATCAATCAGCTTGAGCTGGGGCAGGCAGTGCTGACTGATAGGCCGCGGTTTGTGGGCTGCCACAACACTCAGCTTGTGATTTCTTTCCCTCCATGTGACCAAATGCCTGGGTCTCATGCTTGCGTTGGTGGAGGGTGAGAAGGCCATGGGCTGGAATAAGAGGAAAATGAGATAAAAACAAACACAGAAAGACCAGCAGGAAAAAGTGGAGGTAGAGGAGAAACAAACAGGGGCTAAAAATGGAATGAGGACATAGTGGGAAGCATCAGACCAGCAAAGAGGGAAAGATCAAATCTGAGTTGTAAGAATACTTTCATAATACTAAATGTAAAAGAATGATACAGAAAATACGGTTGATTCTTCTGTTGAAATTCCTTAAAATACTATGATAGTTTGATGCAATTTAAACCTACATTATTGGTATAGGTTTTCTGATGGCTACTTCATCCATTAAGAAACGAAGCCTTTCTATACAAAGAATTAAGTTATCCAGATGCGTTCAGTACTGAGTTGGAAACCTGTAGTAATTACTACACAAAACCTCCAAAAACGCCCATCAAACATTTTAAAATTCTTGTGGCTCTTTGACACAGTGTGTCATGTATTGATGGTATGAGTGTGTGAAATTGTGAGGACCCCTAACAGGTACAAGGACGTAACCTCTTGGTTAATGCTGTTACATTACCACCCTCATACCTTTGCTCTCACTCCCACCTCAGCGTACAAAAGGGACAGGGGACATGAAAATTTAAAACCTACAAAATCTCATATAACAATTCTATAATTAGTAAGTTCATGAACAAATATGCAAGAGAAAATGAAATCACATTTTATGCTGTGATCAAGCAGGTAGATAGAAAAGAGCAATTTTATACCTCAACACAAGTAGGCTGCTTTAAAATGTTACAAGTTGCCTTTAAAATGCAGATGATTAATATTGAGTGACCTATACACTCTTATGTACTTAAAGGATATAATATCTAATTGGTTCACTAGATAGCAGGCATCCCAAAGTGCATCTCAGTTCCATTACATTTTCAGTGTATATTAGAAGTATGATAAAATAGATTACAAATTTACTGCTTATATGAAATATTTGTCTAGGTAAATGACAAAGGGAAAGATAAAATATGGCACTCAGAAGCAGGTTAAAGAAGTATGTAGCAAGAGACGAAAAAATCTATACTAAATTCATCTGGAAAATAGTATTATACAGTCATGTCATTATTATTTCTGTCATTGTGATTGCACTCAGAATTTCATAAAACTTCATTAAAATTTGGTGTGTGCTGAAAGTTTTTCTGTAGGAGCCTAAATGGATGAAGTACTTGTGACAGTCAGTCTGGATAAGTACTTTCTGCTTGGGAAGTGTAAAGCTGAGTGTACATTTCACATCCAGTGGGATTAAAGCAATCTCTTTTGTGGTCGAGTACTGTTTTAAAACGGAAGTAGTCAGTTCAGTGCTTACATCATTATCTTTTTGAAAATGCACTGAACCAAATATTTCCTTCATTGTTTACCAAGGTATAGAACTCAGATACCACTGGACTGATATCTTACATGTTACAGAACCGTAAGAAACACTAATAACAAAATCAAAGAATACAGAGATGCACCTATCATGAATCACTGAGATTGGAGGGGTGCACAAAGTAATCTGACAAGAAACATCATCTGATGTTGAATGAATTTGCATTCATTTACTAATTTGTAACTCACATTTCAAGCTGATTGACATAACTCCTAACCGGGAAACTCAGCCACTTGCTGAATTTGGTAGTATTTTTTTTGAAAATGGGTTAACACCTTGGGAATGCCTTGGTGGATCCAGACTTACTTTGAAAGAAGAAAAACTTCAACAGAGAAGTTTTAAAAACAAATAGAAAATTAAAAACCTAGAGATTTAGCTATACAGCAGATTAAAGAGTTTCAGGTTTTGAGAGCGTGCTCTGGGAAACAAAGAAAGCCTCTAGATATTGTGAATTATAACATCTTAATTCCGAGAGATAGTAAAATCTGATATTTACACACACACCACAAGAGAGTCGTGTTGAAAGTAGGAAACTTGCTTTCCTGATAACATATTATTTTTATTTCATTCATATTTAGTAAAGCTTTTCCACTGGGGGTGGCATTGTTAATTTTGCAACAACCTCTGTGGAAACCTTATGGGNCACAAGAGAGTCGTGCTGAAAGTAGGAAACTTGCTTTCCTGATAACATATTATTTTTATTTCATTCATATTTAGTAAAGCTTTTCCACTGGGGGTGGCATTGTTAATTTTGCAACAACCTCTGTGGAAACCTTATGGGGTCAGAACCTGCACTTTGCCTGTTCTCCAAAATATATATTGATACCAATGTGCTGCGCAACAAATTCAGAACTGATCGAGAAAGGCATTAACAACCTGTTCTATCACAAAAGTTACTTCTGTTTTTCATACACATCTACCACTCACTTTCAGCTATGCCCAACATGGCAGATCTAAGCACATGGATTGTTTGTGCAGGCTGAGTTCAGTGAGAGCTCAGGAGCTACACACTGAAATCTTGCATCTCCCTACCCCCACCTCCCTCCCACTGCTTCATGTTCTCCACTCCTCTTCATTTCAGGACTTTGGCAACCCAATCTGAGCTCATTTCTTGCATTTTTTTTCTGGAGGGTAGAAATCATTATTATATCAATATTTAAAGTTGCCTCAGAGGAATGGAAACAGTGCTAGTTACACACAGGTATTACACTGAAAGCTGTGAAGTGGCTGCCATCAGTTGTTCTTTATTTTTACAGCTTCCATAGATTCCCCAGGCCGGGAGTGATTTAGGGTCTGCTGACCAGATAATAAGAAAAGTTGCCTGTGCCCCACATTTCCCATGCTTTCTTAAATTTTCACTACCAAAAAAAAAAAAATCAACAAGGCACTTAACTAATTGGCTGCATTCAACTTTCCAAGTTATGAATTTACACCTAGTGCAAGATCTTGCACTGTTCAGCCAACTGGAAAACATGTAAAACATACACGTAAGAGGAGAATTAGTCTTTTGAAGGAGCCACACAGTGCTGCTGAGGGTGACACTTGATCATTCTCTGGACATAAAAGAACATGATCTGCAGACTTCTGATTTGGTGACATGTTAAATTGCAGCTACTGCACTACTAGCAGGTAGTCAGCACAACCACGAGGACAGCTAAGTACCATAAGTACCACAAGATGGTTCAAATTTGACTCAAGTATCTTAGTAGAAAGGTGAACAAGTCCATAGGGTCGTTTTTCAGCTTAGAGTGATGCTGACTGTGACCTCACTATGCCTAAAACATCAATATCATCTCACACTCAGCAGCAGCTAGCATGTACTGACCTCGATAGAAACAGCACAAGTCCAGAATTAGAACTGACTGAACAATACAAAATATTTTGGCAGAAGATACCCATGAATAACATTCTGCTAGTGTTACCCGTGCTTTCTGTGGAGCAAAATTACATATTTTTCTAATATTTCTATTTAGAGACACTGAAAATCAGTCCTGTGTTGTTTTCAGGTTTTGCTGTTCTACAGGTTAAAGCATTCGCTCTGCTAAGGAACTGAATCCATGCAAATATGATAAAGATATTACTGAATACTGGCAGTATTAACTGTCAGTGTACTCTCTACATAACACTGTTCAGAAGGCATGAGTTAGCACCTGGGCCCAGATCCAATGCACTGACTGAAGCCGATGGAGTCCAGAAAAGATATGATTATGCCATCAAAGAAATTTAAACAATGTGCTTGGTTCTGATCTGATATTTGTATTTCAGTGCTTTGGATTGGAGGTGATACTGCAGTTTTCAAGACCAGAAAGTACCTAGCTGTACGTGTGAAGAATGGGTTTGCTTCCCATAAATCTAAGTGCACAAACCAGACTGAGAATACCAACATCAGCAAAGATTCAAACATTAATAAAGGTAAATGACTCAAAGGGATTTGCTTAACGTTCAGTTTTGTAGCTTATTGTGAATCTATAGTGGAACAAAATATTTTTATGTGTGTTTACGACTTACAGCAATGACTTAATTTGATTATACAATACAATATTGCCACGATTTTCATGTCTCTGACAGAAAAATCTAAATTTGTTTGAACGAAAATCTGAAATGATAAAATCAGAGATGTCTCTTAGAGGAAGTAAGCAGAGTTCTGCGAGGCAACAGATTTAACAAGTATCTGAATAGAAAAAGCACATGAAACCAAAATATCATTTGCTGTTTTTAAATGTTACTTATGCTTCCCATATCCCTGTCATGCAAAGCCCTTACTGAATATTGCAACCAACGTATCCTTGGTAGAAAACATAATAATGAATCAAGGTTTCATATTAATATTTGGCTCTTAAATGGCATTTGTTTGTAGAAAGCTACATTTTAGTGTAAAATCAGCTTTAGCAAAACATTTTCAGCAACTCACATTCAAAATTTTCATATTTTTGTTTCAAGAGCTCCTGAATGTTTTCTATATATGTATGGAAACAAGGGGCCACATACTTTAGATTTTTATTTTGGCCAAGGCTTTGAAAATAAAGTTATCTTCTCATACACTTAAAATTGATTTTTTTTAGTTGTGCATCTGTGTGATTACTCCAAGCATCTAAAAGGTAATACAGTATTTACTGTTACAGTAGACAGGATTCACGCTAACTAGAAAGATGCTTCGTGATACGGTGGAAGTATTTTCATACATGTTCATCTGTAATAACTCCAGACATCATTAGCATACCAAAGATGACAGGATAAAGAATATTCATACAGCAGAACCTAGACTATTCAAAGATGGAAAAAATGAAAAAACTTAGAGTACTCAATACAAGAACACATTTAATCTTTCATGATTTTTTCTTTGGTGTCTTTTCACTGCTCTAGAATTGAGGACAAAATCCAAAATTTCCCTGTATAAAATTCACCTTTTGAAAGTTCATTGCCTAGTCTCCCATCAAGTGAATGAAATTCAGTAAATTTACTGGCAACTTTTTTTTTGGAGTCACACACATTTTCAGACCAAATTATCATCACTTGGAGATCCCAGGTCATATCATACTAAGGTGCTTTGTTTTGGTTTTTTTTTTCCATTACTTTTTTTTAGCTATAAGTGTCACAGAGCCAAAATGATAAGCTAGCAGGCAATCTATATCAGCAGAAGATCTGTTCCAGCTTAATTTTTTTCATAACTGCAAAGATTTCCTCCTATGCTGAACACAGCAAAGAACACTACAGGGCTCAAAATCCTTTTATTCTTTAGGACTAAATTAGTAACAGTGGAATTCAGTGATGTTTCTTCTCCTTACATTGACTGCATCTGTAGAATACGGTTTCTACGTATTTCCGAGAAGATTCCCAGAGGACTGGCACTTGAAGCTTATGGCTAAAGATTGAACAATGAAACAGGTCAGCTTGTCCTAAGAAATCAGGTCATTCAGCAGCATTCCATGTTATCATTTTGACAACAGGGGATGGGGGAACAGACACAGTTGTAAGCCAGCTCTTTGGAAGAGCCACTTACAGAACACAGTGAAATAGCAACACTTCTATTGCAAAACCTAAGTTCATCTTTAATACACAACCCAACTGTTATGGGTGCTGATGTCCCTGTTTTTTCTCCCATTTGTTTTCTATTTATCAGAAAAACAACAGCTAAAAGTAATTTCAGATTGATGATCCCATGTCTTGTTTTTTTGTTTTTTTTTTCTGGACGGAAAGCATCATTATTCAAATATCGACTATAGAAGACATTTTATTGTTGTGGATGTTTGCAAGAACAAAATGAACAATCACATATTTCATCGGAGAATTTCAGTTTGTGGTAAGATGCCCGAAGCTTGAAATGAGAATTTGTTTAGTATCTATGCACTGAAAAAATAGATATCAATACGGTGACAGAATTCTCTTTGCTTAACTATAAACTCCAGAGGACATACAAGATTTCCTCTGCATACACCCACAATTAATTCTGACTTTCTCCATAAAGTCACTGAAGCTATCCCGAGATATGCCAAAAGCATAGTTCTGATATATTTTCTAAGTCTTCTTCCACAGGTAGCATAAAGCATAGCCAGTGGATCTGTCTGTTACATAGCCTCTAACTACACCACTGCATAGATGCATCCAGTGTAGAGAACGAATCCTATGGATGCTGAACAGAATTACAGCAATGCCTGATTACTGTGATGTCCTCATTGGAAGTTGAGGGAGCAAGTAGCTCGGAAATGAACTTGTCATCTGCTGACAAGTTGAAACAGATGGAAACTGGTGAGCTCTTCAAAACTTCTAATTAAAAGCCAGGCATTTTCAAAGCTTTCCCAGCTCTGTTGCAAAAGGCTATACCTGGGTCTAGGTCTACCAACAGAATTGTTTCTAGTCTTTTTGTACGAATTGTTAACCGTGTCAAGGCCTTAACTATGTTTCTGAGTGCTATGTCTCTAAAGCTGTGGCAAACATATGAAGCAAATCACTGCAGAAAGACAATAAGAAATTTTACTTAAGTGTAGGGTTTTAGCACAAGATACATTGTTAGTGAATCCTAGAACTGACCAGACACAGAATGCATCATCAAAAGTCAAATATAGGTAATAAACCTTGAAAAAAATAGTTTTGGATGAAACATCATTACTTGTTGGAACCTCTAACTCCTGTTGACAAGGATCTTATATACACACATATAAATTTATGCCCACACACAAATTTTCCAATGCTTTTCTAATATGTGCTCCTTTTATCTTGAAATATTTGCTTAAGTTCATTTCGTACTCAAAAATTGGGAAAAGTAACAAACAGTTCATGTAATTGCAAATGAGAGATAAGGTAGGTCTGTTTGACACACTCTTTACTGCAGTACAATTGATACTCTGAAAGTTTTTCCAGACCCCTAAATGAGACAGTAAAGCAGAACATAGTCATATGATACATTCAACACATCAACTGATCCTGCTTCTTGGTTTATATCTACTTGACTGTAAACAAGGATAAATGAGAACTGGGAAGTTATGAAAATGCTGTCAGGGCCCTATATTGGCCTAGAAATTGCAGATTTTGTCAGAGAAATGAAAACAAGAACTCGCTTACAGTGAGCAGGACCAAGTGTGGTTTGAAGAACACCACATACCTGGTACCCAGCTTGAAGAGTTACTTGCAAGCAACAAAATTCTAGGTAGGACAAGAGCTAAAACTATGTGCTGTGGATACCAAGGACTGTATATTTGTATGTCAGATACATGAACTGAGTAGGTGGCCAACTAGCTATACACAACTGTAGAGTGTTGGGTTGTGTATTGTATATTAAGACAGGAGTAGTTAAGGCTGTTTGCTTTACAACAGGCCCTACTGTATTTCTCAGTGACCAGCAGTATACAGTACTTAACTGCAACTCTACTCACAAATCTTCCTGAATAAACTCAAACTAACAATTTGTGTATTAAGTCAGGCATCTCCTTTAAGGGTCACATATTTTTGGCCGCTGGAACGATCTTGGAAGGAAAAGTCAAAAATTTTAAATGTTATTTTTTGCTTTAAATAATGGTCACATATATCAAAAGAAGTGTTTTACTGCAGTTTAAATAAGTAAATTAACATTAATATGAAAGAGCCTGTAGAAGTGTCCGCTGAGATACTGACCTAGATCTTTCACTAAAACAACTTATACGGTTATCAAACAGCTTACTTACCTTGCTTTTCCTCTGTCTTTTAATTCTGCCAATCAGAGTTTCACTTAGGAGCTTAAATACCAGGCTACATTTGAAAAATGTTTTTTAAAAAAGTTCCTCCTGTCTGTTCCCAGATAAACTAGAAATTGGAAGAAATAAACCAAATTCCAATTTGCAGTGATTCTGAAGAAAGTCTGCTTTAGTAGTTAGCCTTTGACTAGAAGGCTATGTCTGCAATCTTTAAAATGCCACCAAAAATCAATGGAGCTATGCTTAGTTACACTGCTGGAAACTATTTTCTCACTCTGCTTCCCAAAGATGCAAATAAATTGAAAATACACATTTCATCTGCATCTTGAGCACTTTGATACCCCATTTCCTTTGACGGTAACTTGTTCTTTATTGCATCAACCATCAGGCATTCAAAACCCATGTTGCTCATGAGACACCGTATTAAAGAGGATAAGAAGCAGTTTTACCGTGCTGGCATTCTTCAGTAACCGTTGCATTTATTTCAACAAGTTTGTGTTTCAAAAGTCCATTGTCCCCCAATTCCCTGGGGAGTTCAATATGACTACAGCTAGATGCATAGAGAATACAAAATATCCTTCAACATAGCTGTGAAATTCTAACCCCAACTCCTAATAAAAAAGGTGCAGAAAAAACATCTGTGGAGCTACATGACAAAGTCTTCTTAATATCACACTCTGGTCAAAACATTTGGAAGATGCATTATCTAGATAAGCATTAACAGAAAGGCCTATCGGAGAAATTTCACCAAAACTACCACCTTTTATTAATCCCAGGGGAGATTTTAAAATCAGTCCATTATTCTGATGGCTTTACAGAGCCTGTTTTCTCTGGCTAAAACATGCGTGAATGTAACATGAAAGAGATCTGACTTAACCTTAGCATTAAAATATGTGGAGAATTACCTTAATGGCAGACCCAGATTGAAAGAAATATTTTCATCTGGGCAGACTTCACAAAATCAGGAGTAGTGTCTTTTGATCAGTGTCAGCCTAAATGCCAGCTGCTTGGCTCATATTTGGGGATTGAGCTCCATGTTAGACATATTTTAACCTCACTCACACTGGCACTTATCTAAAAGTCAGGGATCCCTCACGGAATTTTGGAATGCTGAGGCCTGGAACATCTGGACCATGCAAAGTTAAAAAAAAGTCCTAGGAATGCAAAATAGTTTGGAAGTGGAGAGAAAGAAAACAAAACTCTCAAGAAAGATATGTTCCCTCTGTATCTAACAGATATAATGATTGCTTTTCAGTACAAAACAACAATGTGAAAAATATCAACAGTAAAGGAATTTGAGATGACTAGTATTTTTTTAAAGTGATGAAAACATGATTCACAATTGTAGTTTAACTTTATTCCAGTCTGATTTTAAAACATAATTTCTGTTGAAATCACAAAAGCACATTTGGCATTTACACATTTAAGATTAGTAAATGCTTAAACATTGAACTGATTTTGCAACTTGAGTAGAAAGGTATCTGTTATTTTCATTTAAATAACTGCATGCACAGAAAAGAATATTTGCAGATATATAAGGTAATATATATAAAAGTACAAAAACAGGATCTCTTGCATGGGAGCGTTTGGAAATGATACTACATAATTTCTTTTTAAGAAAAAACCCCTCTTAATTAACAAAAAAATCTAAGAACAACTACATTAATAGCAGAAGAATGTTTGATCTTATCACATAGCTTAAATTTTGTGCTTATCAGAATCTCTAAGAGATCCTAAAGGCTTTGGAATGACCTCTCATTCAGCCTGCCGACAAAAAATTAATTAAATATATTAGATATCGAATGGACTGAAACTGTATTAAAGAAAGTTTTGAAATAATGTTACATGTGATACAAAAGTATTAACACAACAATGGGTTAAAGTTTACCTATTGTCCACATTACCCTAATAAAATGTCATGCATGAAGGCTAACAGCCAAGTAACTATCTGCTTAAGTAACTTTGCCCACTGAATTAACTGAGACCAACTATCAAAGATGTGAAAATATCAAGAACCTCTTGGGTCGTGTGCCCTGCGTTTGCAGAAAGGAATTCCCTATGCATGAGGAATCTTCCAGCTATGTAGAGATCTATCATTTCCAACAATGCTCTCCCTGACGGCAAAGCTAGGATATGCTGGAAAGACTCTGGAAGAGTAATCTGCGCTCTGGCAACACCTATCCTAAACACCATTCTCAAGGGAGACATTTTTATGTTTTACTACAGAACAGGTCTGGGAACCATCTAGCATACATATAGGCGTAAAAAATAGAAAGGTAGGACCAAAATTTATAGTGCACCAGCCATGCAGACACACACAATCCACCTGGGCAAACACAATCCAGGAACAGCACAGAATCCAAACCAATTTGTATTTTCACAAAAGTAGTATGGTAACAGGTTGAAGGTGGAAGTGGAAAGGGCTTTTTATGATAGGGCTGAACAACACTGGTTCCTGTCAAAGGCAATAAGGGTAGATGTTACTCAACAGTCCACCTACAATGCTTAAAATATATCATCTGAATTATGACAATATTTGGATGAATTGTTCTCAGTGAATACTCCAAAGCTCTCCAAGCTTAGCCCATTAATGCAAGCATAAAATAAAAGTAGATTCACTTTTCAAGTGGAAGAGTTTTGGCATCACATTAAAATTGAGTCCAAATACAAAATTAGTTTGAGACATAAATGCATTTTTCCCTTAACATCACAGATAGATGGCTGTTTCAAACAGGAAAAAAAGAGTTTTAAAAAGGTGAAACACGTTAATAACCCATCCTTCACTTTGCTGTTGAACATGATCTGGTCCAGACTACAGTGGCTAGTATCAGGAACTTGAAATACATCTTCACCCGATAACGTATAAATTCCCTTTGAATGGGAAGTTATTTTAAATAGGGGAAAACCAGTTTAGCATAGATTGATTTCCTGATAGTGGACTTAAAAGCTGAGTTTATTTATTCCTTCTTCATAACTTTGCTAAAGAAAGAGGAAAAACTAACACCTGGTCAAGTGTAATATTGCACGTAAGCTTTAGTTCATTTTTTTCCTTAAAATTTCACCCAGCACAGCTTAGGCTGGTTGCAGGACTGTGTGCCAGAGAGGGAGGAGAACCATTGTTCCTAGCCCTATTTCTTCCCTATCATCTGCTTAGATCTTGGACCTATAGGCCCAGGTGTTAGGAACAACGTCTACTCTGTTTTCTTCTCCATCAGGAATGTTGAGAGTGTAGGCGAGTGGAAACTTGGCTTTGTAATGACAACACACTTGCTCCAATTACATTTTTATAGAAATGAGAAACTAGTTGTGCTGAAATTGTAGTGATTATAAACATTGTGTTCTATATTGTGCCATCAGCTTTTAAGCAGATGGCTCAGTTTATTCAGCAGATGTCCTGGTAGCATGATCTATTTCAGTGTTTGACTACAAATAAACTGACTAGGTTGACCAAGCCTTAAGGAATTCTTTAAAACTTCTCCTGTTCAGAGTAGTCCTCAACAGGAATATTTATATATTACTAGTTTTCATGTGTATATATTACTGCCTCCATTCATGACCTCATAGACTTTTAGACATATATTAGCTTTCCTCTCCCAGAGCAAGGTGCCATCATCTCTGCAAAATCTCGGTTGTAAAATGTAGGAGTGAAAATTATGCTATGAATGTTTTATGACCATATTGTACTTGGTGTAAAGTTCAAAGGTCTGAGATATGTAGGATTCAGTGGAATGTATTTGTTGGTTATATTCAGATCAGATAGAAAAATATTTGTGACATGAGCTAGAAACAATTTTAGCTTTACTTAGAAATGTGTTGTACTAATTCCTTGCTCATAATAGTAGGCAAGAATACAGGAAATGAACTTTCAAGTCTGTATGCTTACATTACTTTTACTTTAGTAGAAAACACAGTTTTCTGAAGTACTTCTAACAGATGAGTATTTTCTTTTTATGACTGAGCTAAAAGCTAAAAAAAAAATAGACACTGCTAGCAACCAGGAACTAAGTGTACAAACAGAAGGGGAAACAGGACTTCAGAATCAAGTCAGTGGAGTTCTACTGAACGTAAATTTTCTACCAAATAAAGATCTGGCCAGTCATCTGCAAATTTCTCCCAGTGACAGAAATAACATCACAGGAAGGAATATTTAGTTCAACAAGGTTAGCGTAATTGATGGTTGTGTTTTAATACTACTACTACTAATAATAATAATAATTATTATTATTATTATTTTAAAAACTTTCCTAGGTATTTTAGGACTTCTTGCATTGAAATAATATAAAGTTAGGGAATCTATTGTACCTTGATTTTTTTGAGAACATATTTGATTTTGCCAACTTCCTTTCATTGTACTTCAGAGTTTGACGTAGACAGAACAATTTCAGTTCAACCTCTGATTTAACAATTATGGCTTCTAAATTACTTAATTCTAGAGCATTTATAAATTATGGCATTGGATGCAGTTAAGGTATTGATGTAGGTATTTTAGTGAATCTGCCTTTTTTGCTGCCACAATTGTTTTTCTAGATACTGTATTAGCTATCTTTACATACACCTGTGATAATCAAGTGATGAAATACAATCATGTACAATAGAGTGAGACAGTCCTTTAAAATACCCTTGTGACTCTTGTTCCCTTATAAAGGCTATAAACTTGAAGTCTAATCCTGTTCCCATTGCGTACATGCTTTCATTCTTACACTGCTGCTTTTAAGAATACCATGAACTAGAAATAATGCTTTGGAAAAAACCGCTAAGTACACCTTTATCCTTTGTCTGTATTTGCTAAATACTCTATGAAATGTGAAGTTCTACTATGAGTACCCTTTTTATGACATATCTGGGGAACTATTCACATGTTTAAAATTAAGCACATTCTTAAGTTTGTCAATGAACTGATGCTTATACCCGTGAAAGATTTTGCTTCCAGAGGAATCAGAGCTTGGGGACTAGAAAATGGGAATCACTACAATATAGAAAGCATTACTTTCAATGCAACATTATATGTTATTGCAGTTTGTGGATCACTCATCCCCAGAGAAACCTGAAAACAGAATTGAGCTAATAGATATAATGGCCACACCTGCAGATGTGGTACAGGTTTACAAGCATCCCATACAAAGGCTATAAATTTTCCTTCTGAAAATTAATACCGGCTATAATACAGTGCATCTGCAAAAATCTCTGCAGGCTGAATAGCACCCAAAAGTCCAGATGGTTTCCTTCAATGAAGCATTAAAAAATCCACAACATCTAAATGGAGAAAAAAGACCAGCACACTCTTCGCACGTAGAGATTGTTGTAACTGACAAATACAGAATAAAAGCCTTCATTAACACTTTATACTCTCTTCCTTTTCACTTTGCAGCAGAATTATCTATCTATGCTTATTCTTGATAGACTAAGCAAACTGCATTATATCTTTCAATGCACCAAGCCTCTTATTCCACTCAATTGATCATAAGTCCAGCTACACCTATCCAAGAGATACTGTCCACTCCTATTCTCTTCTCTATCTCTTTGGAATAATAATTTTTAAACACAGCTTCAGTTCACTATTACTATTTTAACCAAGTTCTAAATTTTTTCTCTTTCTACATTTTTGGTCATTTTCCTCCCCAACTCAATCCTCTTTCTTTGGAAACAGCAGTTGGATGCTTTATGACTGCATTTAAATCATATCAGCCAAATGGCTCCAATTGCTCTTATGCTTGTTCAGCCATCAAAGCCAAGAACAGTTGAGACTTTTGGATGATCCATGTGAAATACAAGCCTAATACTACGGAATTATTTTTCTCAGTTCTTTCTTTTTATGGATCACAGATAACTCATACCTTGAGAAGGCTTAGATTTCAGGCTGAAAAATTCTATAACTTGCTAAAACCAGCACATAACTATATGGATTAATTGTTGTTGAAGTTTATTTGTAATCTTCTCAACAGCCATACATCATTGACAGATGTCTATGTTTTCAGTGATTATTACAATATACTTCAAGGAAATTTGTATGATGGAGTCAGAAATTTGTTTCTATCACCTTCTGAAAGATGATGATGACAATGCTACAGAAAAGATTGACGCATATTCCTTTAAAAGACTTGTATTTAAGTCATCTATAACCTCGGTTAATAAAATAAGCCTGACTTGAAAACTGCAAGGTTTCCTCTCAGGTTTAAGAAGAGCTTTTCTGTATTGTTTCGTGCTAATTGCTTATAATGAGTTTAAGATTACAAAACCTAATTTTTGTCAGCTGTTTCAATATATGGCTCTGATTAACTACAACTCAACATTAGTGTTTGAATCTCTGCCATTAAATCTCCTAGAAAACTTGTGCAGAGTGTCTGTTGCTGAAGTCAAGCAACGGTTAGTAGGCAATTAACTGTCTCAAATACAGTAGTAGGTCAGATGCCTACTTCTGAGCAGCGCTGATGTTTGATTGTAGCTTAGAGATGATGCAAAGGTCTGTTCTTACTTCATAATTACACCAGGAATCAGAAGAACTCACGTGTTTCAGACAGGGGTGCCAGGCGTCAATGCCTGGACAAGCAGGAGTGAACAGCCATAGAAGGCATTCTGCTGATGGACTCTCTGATCTTGGCCACCAGCTCATTTAAGAGAAAGTGAAGAAAGAGGAGGTGGCATTAGGAAATAATTCTTAGCTACCAGGTATCTTTCACTTGCATACCAGTCCTTCCTTGGCATTCCTAATCTCGTTCTATTTGATAAAGACATGACAGCTAAACTCATACCTTTGAACAAATGGCTGTGCATTAACTCATTTCAGGACCATGCTAATACAGGTAGATTACTTCTGGACTTGTATAGCTGCAAGATTTTGTGCTATTGCTTCATATAGGCTTGGATTTCTGCACAACACTGCACTGCACCGAGGACGTACACTAAAACAATTTCACAAGCAACTAGGTGCCTATGGATTAACAAGCACTTGAGAAATAAGACATAGTTTTATATGCAAATTGCTGTTGGTCCTAGACTCCTAAACTGCAGCTCAGGTGGAACTGAGGTATGTGAATCCATTTTTTAGTCTGGACCTCTGAGTCTTATCATTTTCAGATTTGCCCGAAGTGCATAATAAAAACAGAAATTAGTGTGGTAAAAAGGATAGGAAAAAATTGTTTTTCAGTAGTGAAATATTACAACAGTAAGCTTGAAAGTCAAGTGAGTGTCCAAAAAAAAAAAAAAAAGAGAAGCATAAAGCTGGGAAAGGAATAACTTGCTGTGTGAAGCTGCAGCAAAGCAAAACAACACGAGTGAGCTACAGTTTGCCAAAGTGGCCTAAAGCAGCCCCAAAGAAGCAAAAGTCTGTCAGCAAGAGAGATTTCCCCTACTACTCTGATCTTTAAGATTAGAGTGTTTAGGCTATAACCTAACGGAACACAGGTTGTTACAACATAAACAGAGAAAATGTTAACTCAAGCCACATAACAAGCTTGCTTTTCAGTTACAATGTGTTTCATTCTGTTGCACGAGTCTCACTTTCAACTACCAGAGCAGTACTTTTATGGGGCTTGCTAGCCTAAGTTGTGATCAGCCTTTTAGCCACGAGCGTCCCTGCTCCATGGTAGCCTCCTTGCTTTAAATTAACTCCTTAATTGCCACTGTACTCAAAGAATCTTTGAGTGCATAGGTTTTCTGTTTGAAATGGCCTCAATTTATCATTCCAAGAAGAGAAAGATGGCACCTATGGGAAATACACACCATAAGTAGCATTCCTATACTGCTGTTAAGTTTCGCGGCAGACCGTAGTGATTCCTCCTGCTTGCCACGGCACAAACCATACCAGCATACCTAGTCTCCTCTTGCGAACTACTCAGAAGATGCCACTATCATTAAGGCCTGAGCTGAGGTAGATCCAGTAGGCAAACAAAACAAAAAAGAAACATAACTAACTATTTCACATCTACGTCCATTATTTTTCTGAAATTGGTTACAGTTGGAACACTTTTCCGTCCCACCTGATCTCTCAATCAAGCTCTGAAGTTCAGCTTTCCAGACATTCCCACTTCATCAGTATCATACTGCAGGCAGCCCTGTGGGAGTTCTCACTTTCACTGGGATAACATGAGGGCTCTGTGGGTTTCTCCTCAAGGTCACTAAGGTTTCAAAAAGGACAGACAGGAATCTAGAGGGATTTACCAGCAGCCTGACAGCCACTGATTTTTGTGCAAGTCAGACTGTTAGACAGTTCTGAAAATCCCAGTTCAAGCCTGTTTCCAGCTGTAGGCACCCGAATCTCTTTAAAATAGTACTGCAGAAGAGTGCACAATAAGGTCATTTGAGGAGATCAAATAAGCTTGAAGTGGCATATGGCTATAAAAACAACAAAAGCAGCTGTTAAATGATAACAGCTTTTGGACATGAACTACAATAGCTAGGATGCTTTCTAACTGGTCATTTAGATAAGTGAGAGATGAATAAAACAACAGTAATAAAAACATCAAAAAGTTCTCTTCTAAGTAGAAATCTATAACCAGAATTTTAAAAGTCACAACAATGAACTTTTTCTGTTATCTCCAAAAGGAGTAGTTCTACACTATTTTTCTGTTAGTTAGCTGTTATTAAAGAAATGAAATTTTTTGGACACAACTTTAAAGTGAGTATCAAATCACAAATTAAGTTGGACAGAGAAACTCTCTGCTGATGAGGTTGTAATCTATGTTCAGGAAAAAACCTAGTTCTGGTTATCCAATAGTTCTCGTAGTCGGATGACAGACTTTGGGTACTACAAATAAGGTTCAGTGAAGTTTGGCCAAAACGCTGGGTTCTAGAAAACTCCCTACCACCTCCAGGAGCCAGCCCACAGCCTTTCCTCTTTAACCAATGACTCCTACCATTGTTCAAGAAGTCCCTTCCCTACCTTCCCCAGTGCAGTAATCCTTTCTCTCCTCATGCTCTGGGCTGCTGGGAAAGCAGGGTGAGGGACTAGTTAAACCAGAGCTGGCTCTCACACAGAGGACGAGTGAAATAGAGGAACAGGTCAACCCTGCAGCTCCAAGGGAGAAGGAGACATGAGTGAGGGCACAGGGATACGTCCCTGCCCAGCAACAGGTGTTACCACACATATCTTGGCTTCTCAAGGAAGAACGAGAGCAGATCAGGTGTCTGAGCTGGGTACTACTTGAACCCTATTTTCATGGCACATACAAGGTAAGTAGCCTGTTGTTCTGGGCAAGTGACTACTTTTTCCATTCTTAAAACTGTTCCTGAGAGAAACAAGCACTTGAGGAAAATGGTACAGGCAATAACTCCCAAAATATTAAAAGCGAAATACAGCATTTTTACAATTAATTACAACATGGTCAGCAACAACAAATCATGCTACTGAGTAGTTACCAGAGAGACAATTCTATGTATACAATCATGTTCTCATCAGCTTCCTATTTACTTAAAATTGCCGTCTGAGACAGTGAGAATTGTAACTGCTGCTAAGACACAGAGAAGGGAAGTGACTTACCGGAGATCACAAAGGATGACTGCAGCTAAGCCAGAAGTGGAACCCCTGGCATCCCATACCGTCACCACAGGAGTTATCCATTCTACACCTGCCATCATATTGCTCCTACACTGGCCTCAGCTGACTCAGCTCCTACAGTGACCTCAGTAAAACAAAAAAAGTTATGTAGAACCAACAAAAGTGGTCTAGCCATTCTTTGTTTACAGAGTTTATAAATAAATCTTCTATTTGTTAACCTTCACTGAGCTGAGCTCTGCCTTCTGCCAAAGGTAGCAACTCAGATTCAATGAACCCTTCCATGCCAACTGGATTAATTTTAGTCAGAACTGCAATGAATATATAATGAAGAGCCACGTAAAATAAAGTGCACTCACTTTTACATACCAGCAATTCTACAAATTCAGGTGAGATGAAGCACACTATCAACAATAAAAAATCCTTCCATTTCACTTTTCCTAACCATAGAGGAATTCTCCCTGGATTTTTTGCAAGGACATCTGTAAAGTGCATTTAATAAAATAGATAATTATGGGTTTAATTATTGTTTAATTAATATTTTCCTTATTTTTTTTCTGAAGGACTTATATGTCACCTACTATCACACGGCTTTAGGCTCGCGTTTGACACAAGAGTTTTAGGAAGCCAGTTTTTTTATCTTAACAAACACCATAGTTCTGCAGTTTTAAATGTCTTGGTTTTGCTCTAATAAACATTATAGTTTTGAAGTTTTAAACTTTCAGATTAATAAAAATCAGTCCCAGTTTGGAAAGACAATTTACAAAAACGTCTTTTAATGTTCCAGACTTATACAGGCAACCCATAGTACAGGTTTCACCTAATCCAGGAGAACTCAAATTTCACCTATGTCCTCATTTCTGTACCAGGAGCAGCTTTCAGCTGCTTCCATTGTCCTTATTGCTACATTTACGTACCTCTAATCTTTCATTGTGCTTACATAAAATTCACAATTATATTGGTATGAAGTTTAAATTCCCTTCCTTGTGAACATGGAAAGTCTCAGCTTTTGACAATGCACCAAGCTTGGAGGAACCCCCCCCAAAAAAGTTCAGAAAAATGCCCTTTGTGATCTTACTAACTGTAGCTAATGAGCCTTGCATCACTGGTCACTGCCTCCTCTGTTCTACCAACACTGTTGTTCATACGGTTGCATTGCAGGGTTGAAATGATCTTTATTTAAGGTCAGACTCTTTATTTTTGTAGAGGGTTGGGTTTTTTGGTTAATTGTTTTTCTAAAACTAAGAACCTTGTAGCTGACTGGTTTGCAGTTTATTCTCAAAAGCTGTTGTACCAGTGCAATTGAAAAGGCGATGAACTGCAGCACTGAAATGAATGTCTAAGGGCAGAGAGAGGTGAGAATGTCTAATCTGGCTTCCTTGTGAGAACTGATATGACACAAATACGTTGTTTTCATTCAAGCAAAATGCTGAGCCTCTAGGTAAATATTTGTATTTATTTTGGGTAAAAGGGTCATTTCTGGTCAGGCTAAATGCCTACTGAAGTATGTAATAATTACAAGAGGACTTAAAGGAATGAAAAGATGAACTGTTCTGGCCACAAAATACTGCTTTCTGCAGTTATCAGTTTGATTTGAAACAATAAACTTTAAGAATCTCAACAATAACATCACAAGTTTGTCAGAGAGGTTACAAATTCCAGTTCTTCATGGGACTTGGAAATCTGGAGCATGTTTCAGAATATAGATCTGTAGCAGCTTTAGTTTTCAGATAAATATTTAAGAGTTAATTTTTTAACATTTCAACAATGAAAAAACAGAGGGTTTAGAAGCAGTTTTGAACACAGTCTTAATTTTGTTTAGAGATTTTTTCAGCTGTTCTATGTGCATGATATACATAATACAAAAATACCGTCACAGACTAATATTAAGGATTATTATTTAAAAGTATTCACATTGTAGCCCCATGATATGCAGCCAGATTTGGATAACCATATTTATAGAAGTTTCAATTTACTCTTTTACTGAAAAACCTGAAACCAAGTACAGGGCAAACTAACACTGAAAGATGCATTCAGCACTTCTCATCAAACAACTGAAAAGAGATGCACCAACAGCTATAGAAAACTGAATAAAAATCCCATCATTTTGCTCAGGCTAATTTGTAATTTTGATTTTACAAACACACACACAATTACATTTTCACATTAATTAACTATTTCTAGCAAAAATGTATAACAAAGCATCAAATACCTGAATTACCACAGCTCCAGACGGAGTTTTTAGTGTTTCAGTCACATCTTGGCACAACCATCCAAAGCACAATATTGTCAAAATGCATAAATCCAGGGTTTCCCCTGCCTCCTCTAGAGATTCTACAAGTATCTTTTATTAAATTCATTTGGATGAAACCTCAATTTTATGCCATGCCAAACTCACTGAAGTTAAAGTGCTACAAGCCATTAAGCCATCTCTAAAATGCGAGGCAATTATTAGTAATTGTTGTTGTTGTTTTTGTTGTATAAACATTCCCTTCATTCAGCTGATATGTAACGATATGTACTATGCCATTTCCTTCCATTTATACTTCTGTTACTTCACTAATTTGAATCTGTCAGGATCCACAGGTTTCACAATAGACTTTGCTTTTAAACAGGCCTACTTCTCCCTTACTTGTGCCTGCTATCAGCTTCTAAAAAAAATAATACTTGCATTAAAAATTAAGGAATTAAAGAATACTTTTAACCTCCTTAAAGGATATTTTTGTAAATTTTATTTACCAAAATTATGAGGATACCTTTACACTGAGATATTTAAACATCAATTACTTTTGTCAAAAAATTCTTCATGCAGTTTGTATGAAACCAACCTTCATCGAAATAAGTGATAACAGGGCACCATTTACCTGTAAAGACCATTTTCAGCCCAGCCTAACTGTTACCATTTTAAATTCAGTCCACTTGCTTTCACGATCAAGTGTTTCTGTTTTTTGCATAACAATTTAAGAAATATTTATTTTCAAAAATCTGGTTTATTTAATTTTACCTCTAGGGAGGTTTTCTTTTTCTTTATCTGGCTGGTAACATTTCCAATATTAGATTAGACATTTCTTCACTCAGGTCCCTTGGAACCTGACAGTATCACGTTTGCTCTATATTTCTTGCTTGTAATGGGAATCAGATCGGTTCTGCTGCCTCATCAGTAATTATACAATCAAGTACAGTAGCCAGGAAAGTATATTGCTCCTTCATCCAACATCATATCAAACACTAAAATTATAGATCAAGTTCCAGAAATGTGCAGCATTTTCCCAAAGTGAATAAGCCTCCTGCTCATGTTTTCCAATCAATTTTTATGAGCCTTTCAATGATTGACGCATACAGACAAATAGTATCTCAGCAAGATGATGCAAAATCCCCTCTGAGCAGGAATTTCCAAACCCTGTTCATGGAATCACATCACCTTCCTGAAAATTTATTTTAGTTTTTGGAGGAATGGTTGTTTAAGCATTTAAGCTAATGAAACATGTTGTAGTGCACCAGGCAACATGCTGGTGGACTTGCACACTTGCAGAGGTATAAGCTTCAGCTGCTCCATCTATTCATGGGGCATTTGACAAGATCTCTCGCCCAGGTTTTCTGAGCCTACCCTGCAGCCTCTCCTTCATTTGGAACACTTCTAGGGTCTCTCTCCTTTCTCTGGCTGTTAGTTTCAGGGTTTCTAGCACAGTACTTATTTTAGGGATCCTTCATCATCTTTCAGATTAACAGGCAGCCAGACCCTGACAGTGTGGATACATAAACCTTCTTCCTATAGAAAAACAATCTAAAATCTGTATAATGCTGGCTTATTGATGGTCTGAGTCAGGATCTCTTATACATCTGCCTGTGCATCTAATATTGCTGGTCAAACTTTGACATCAGTTTCATGCTGGTCTAGCTCCATTACCTTCAATGGAAATAGCTGTGGATTATGTTGTGAGAAAAGGCAGGTCTTACTGTATCAAAGAGAATTTATCTGGATGAGAGAAATTGGAAGTCTTGTATTCCAATCTAGGTGCATTTTAATATACATCTAAGCGACCAATTCTCTTTAAATGGATTTAATTCCTTACCTGTTTCCAGAAAAGACATAAAAGGGAAATAAGTAGGTGGAGATGCCATAACTAAGACTGCTCAGGCTGAGCCCTGAATGCGGAAACAGAAAAATCATGAAAGCCAGATAACGGGAGTCAAGCCAACATGTTCATATGCCTGTCAGCGAAGTAGTTATGCATCTTCCGCCTAAGGTGATGAATCTATAACCTCAAAGTGTAGCGTAGTGTAACCATATTATATTTCCACACAACAAAATCTTTGAACTTAGACTGAACCCTGTTCAGGAGCTTTCTACTGAGGAAAGAAACTATATTTACATCGATTCTCCTAGCAGCTATTCTCTTCAGAGCAATAGATTGTGCATTCTTGATGGTAGGTCTAGAGAGCTGACTTATTTCTTGCATGGTATTTACATAAACAGTATGAGCTGTAAATTTCCAAGACTGCAGATGATTTCTTAATGATCTTCCTTTCAAAACACAATTTTTTAAAGGTAGTAAATTGATGTCAATAATTCCATATCTGCTGTTCTATCAGAGTATTTTAGATTGAAATATGACAAGTTTAAGTGATTTCCCCTACTCATTTACTCCAGTATCAGATACACAACTTTGACAATTTTCCTATGTAAAACCAAACCGGTCCTTGACTTCTGTTTACAGCAGTGACTGAAATTGAAGCAACGTAAATCGCTGGTTTTTAACTGTAATTACATTAATAGCAAAACCTTTGATCTAAATAAGCAATTTTAATTTGATTTTTATTTGTACATTTCAGTAATTTCTCCAAAGAAATGTTGACTCTTTTTGGGTGATAGAACTTGGTATTTCCTTCTGCTGCATTGAATGTTTATGTACATACGTATTTAACTTAGTGAGTATATATGACTACTTTATGTTTGCTTCCTTTCTAATGTTTAGTTTTATTATGTTAGAAAATATATAAGAAGTTAACTTTTCAAATTTAGATAATGATTTTTTTTAAGTTGATATGTATCAGTTTTATTAGTATGGAAATTTGAATCTGCTTAAGATAAACAAATAAAGCATTTTCACATTTTATTTGTTAAATAAGCTTGTCTTAAATATGTCTTGTTCATTATAAACCTGAAGAACTAATAAAACTTATTTTCAGTGCACACAATTGCAAACACAATTTAAGTAATACAATTATTTATATGCACTGATTTAATATATTATTTCATTTCCTCCAGGACTTTAGGAATAGTACATCTCACCTTCTCATATCTAGCTCCTAAACACAGATTGGAAGAGGCAAGGGGGGAAACTTGTTGCTTTTTCTATTTTTCCAACTGGATTTTAAATTTTCAATGAACTAATTAGAAACTATCGGAAAAAAACCGAGAAAATTAGAATATTCACAAATATAGGGAAGACTCTCTCTATCAACAGCTAGTTTAATACTTCAGCAAACTAATTCCAGGAAAACTTTGGCAGAATGTCTATGCCTCTCTTGTTATCATTTTCAAAGACAAAAGGTTTTAACAGTTTATAGCAAGTACAGTAATCACATAGATTATGATAGCTTCAAATTCTTTCTATAAGCATATGCACACTTTTTTTTTTAAGTTACAAAATATATGTTTAAAAAGTGAATTAAGATGAAAACAGATTTATTTTTTATCTATCCTTCAGTGAAAAATCAAAAATCTGACTGCTGCATTCTTAAGTCTGTGGAGGAAATCTGGAAGAAGTGGCTACATGATGAACTGTGACAAACTCATTTGTCAGGAATCATATGCATTCTCAGAAATTAAACGCATGAAGCACATTAATTACCATCTTGCATTTACATAGATGGGCTTTCATCTCAAAGAATCCTGCAGCACTTTGCATACGCATCCAAAATATATCTTCACAAAACTCAGTAGTTTCATGCATCATCTCAAAGAAATCCTCTAAAAATTAGCCACTTATCCAGCATATCTTTTTCACAAAATAACTATTAGCCACTTCAACAATTCTGGCAAGGAAAACTAAAAACCTCTCTTCTATTAGTAGCACGGGAAATTAAAATCATCTCACAAATTACTCCAGTCCCTGCTGTAACTTAAAAGTCCCTCTGGGGCCACCTGACATACTCTTCTTTGATCTCCCCTTCCCCTTGCAAACCACATAGCCTTTACCCCTTAAATTAAAAACATACAGCTTTTACATCTCCAGTCTCTGCAATGGTAGCTTACGCATTTAGGTCGTGCCTTATGGCATTGTCAGCTTTATGTTGCTCCTATTACACAACAATTTGACAAAACTCTTCAGTGAAAGATCCTTCTCTCTTTATAAGTGATCTTTCTTCACATGCAGTGATTCCATTGAGAGGTTTGAAAAGTTCTGATTGGTGGGGATCCTTATTACTTAGCTGCTTACCATACATCTGCTTCTTTAAGAACTTAATAGAAGTCAGAGATTCGTGGAGTTTATAATCCATTATGTTATCAAGTAAACAAATGGATTCTTCTTCTTATACAGGAGTCCATTACACTGTACACATACAGCAGCTGTCACGATGTCCTTTCTTTTGTCCATCAAGTCCAGAAGCTCATCTCCTGCAGTAGCCAAACATCTCATCGTGCATCAAACACTTCAGACTATTTACACAGTAAGTGAAATTCCTTTCTGATCTCTGCAGCAGCTGAAGTCTGCTTACAGTTATCTTACTAATTCTAATGACAGCGTAACTTTTGGTTAGGATGTTTTTCAACTTATTACAACCTAGGTATAAAATTTAGGCTTCACACTGTCTTGCATTTTTATAGTAAAGGAATAGGGGGAAGAGCAGCAAGACACGTCTCTCCTCTTGCATCACCACTGAAGCAACAAGCACATTTGCAGTCCTTATGCATTGCTACTTGCATGCTTTGCTATAGTTAGTCAGGTATTTCATTCTCCCTACACTCTGCAAAACCTATGCCTCCAGGGATTCGGGGGGGTGGAGGGGTGGGGCGGGGAAACCCAAACAAATGGAGAAAAGAAGTCAAGTTTTCTTTACATTCCTCTGAGATACATAATGACCTTAGGCCCATACAAAGTAAAGACTCAAGTTTTTGAACGCATTCTAGTAGAGCTGTGACAAAATCAACCAAACTGGAAAACTACTCATTAAGCTTTTTGTAGTTCTGCCTAATGTCCCACATCTCCCCAAAACCCTCTGGGCTCAGGACTAATAGAACAGTTGCAGATCTATTTTTTGGGTCTCGCAGTGATGAACAAAATGTTATTTTGCTTTTTAGTATTTGAATTTCCATCTCAGGTCAGAGCTCTAGCATCATTCAGACTCAAAAGACTAACTAGAGGTGACATAATTTGCAACATATACCCTGCAGCACAACAAAAAAATTATGTAGTTAAATAAAAACAAACAGTGTGCTGGGTAATTGGGAGCTGAACTTATTTATTACGAACTGAACGACTCCACAGATCTAGTTAAATGCAGCTTCTGAACATAACAAGCAAGTAGAAAGGCATTGTTGCCATCTATAACGTGCTACATGCTAATTTCTCTACTTAAGGTAAGCTGGGATCATCAAAAGACTAGGAAAAGAACTTCAGACATTGTTTCCCACCTTGACCTATCCTCTTGCTGAGCAGATCTCATCATAAGGGCAGCATTATCAGGGCTAGCTTGTTCCTGGCTTAAAGGGCTGTTCTAGCAGCTGAAGCTTGCTCAGCTGTCAGGAAAAACCTGGTCTGCCCCTTTCTTTTTGGTACAGGTCTATACATGAGAAACTAGAGAAGTGGTGATGAGAGAGGCTGTTCTGCCATTAAATAACTGGAATATGCTTCTTGCCCAGAATATCCTCCAGTGGTCTGGTAATCTGACTGCAAGGAAATCATTCCACATGTACAGCTCTAAAAACTAGTTTTGTATTCCAACTCGATCCTTATCCAGATATTTTTTATAATAAAGAAACTATTGACATTACAGTTTCTTTATTTTCTTACAGTAAGAAAATGGTCTTCATTTACATCTCCATTTGGTATCAACTTTCGTTTTGTAAACTATTGCAGTTTCAAGCCAGAACAAAAACTACAAATAACTACACGCATGCCCAAAAAAAGTTGACAAAGTGCTCTCTGTTTCATAGTGAGACAGAGCTAAATTTTAATGAAATTAAAAAGTAACAGAAAACAAACCAAAATTACTTCAAAATCTGGTGACATGCTATTTAATACCAGGGTAGAAATCATATTGCCAAAGAACTTTTTGTGACGTTATAATTATGGAACAAAAAAGAAGCTACCAGTCAAGTAAAACTGTTAGCAAAAATATGACAGTTCTGTGCCATGAAATATTGTAATATAAACACCTACCTACTTACAAGATGCTATGAACAATGAACTAATGATACAAAGGGGAGGTAATGTAATTCTGAGATATTAAGTGACAATTCAGGAACAGGCTGCCTGTATCATGCTGAAGTTTTCTTTTACAAAGGTCATTTCTCCACAGAACTCTTGGACCTGTGTCTCAACAATGTCTCTTTCTTCCCTTTCTATGCTTCTACTCTCTAATGACTTCTGTTCAGACCTTAGCATGTTTTTGCATGCTTCTGGCATATCCTACCAGGCTAGCTGCCATCCTTCAACATTCCACTCCCTTGTAACAAAGACACCCCAATATATCTTACGTTGGATCCTTCTAGAAACTATTGTTAATAACTGGGTTCTGATGATATGACTTTTCCTGTCCACTAAGAGAAACCAGTGGGTTCTCCATGTGAGGCACTGGCTGTAATTAAAAGTTGGTCCTATTTACACCTACTTATTTGAGCCAACCAAATTTCATACACTTTTCTTTATGCAGGTGTTTTATACACCTGATATTTTTCACACAAATGATACAGAAGTAAAAACCTGGGTAGGCAGTTAGAATCCCTAATCAAAATGCAGCTTTCACTTTTTCTCAACATCAGTGCATATGCCAGTTCTGATATTTAAAAACTCCTTTGAAGTTAGTATACCTAGTTCTGATTTAATATGTAAATGTCATTGAGATATACCCTGAAAAAAGTAATATTCTAGTCCCGTTCAAAATGCTTACCCAGGAAAGAAAATCTCTCAAGAAAGGAATGAGGAAGAAGTCTAGATTATAGTACAAAAAGAACACTGTGCTGCAGTTGCTAAATTATTTCCAGCAAAAATTTGCTACAGTAATTTCATTGTCACGGTTCAAGGAGTTTTCTCTAAAATTTTACTTGCTACTCTAGCTACACCACTAGCTCTGAAAGCACTTAAAAGCTGAATCCTAGTATCAATAGGCTACAATGTGTAGCACTGCATTTTACTTTTTTGAAAACTTAATTAATCATCCATTTTTACCCTTTTAGATCAAATTCAGACACGGTGTATGCAGGTTGCTGAAACTGTGTTTAACAGGTTTGGTAAGAGAGTCCTGATCCCATTTCACTCAAAAGCAAAAATCCCTTTGATACCAAGGCCGACAGAATGTCATGTATAGCATTTAGATGCCAACAAATCTAGTTATTTCCTAATGTGGATGGGTCTGAGCATTCACAGTTACCATTAATTTCCATCAGAAGTGTGTGGTGCTCTATTCCTCTTAAAATCAAGTAAAATATCCTTAAAATCACTACTGATTTCAGAATTAGCGCTATGTTTGACATTGAAAGCATCTGAAGCTAAGTGAAAAACCTTTTTTTTTGCTCCCCAAAAAACCAGTCATCATTAAGAAAAGGAGGATTAATAAATGTCTTAAAATCTTTCAGTTTCTGGAAGACTTTTACAAAGTGACGTTCTCAGAAGTCATTTATGTGAAGTATTAAATTGCTGATCATTTGGGCTCATATAGCACTGATTATTTAAACTGTATGACTCCTGACATTGTAGGAACGATGCACAGCACGAGATGTTGTGTCTTTATGGGGAACATTATTGTTCCATTTTGTCCAGATTTCTTAGAGCTTCCTGTAGTAGCTTGGCAGAGTAGAGTCCCATGACAGGTATCTCTATGATACGCAAGTAGCAACAACAGGTGGAATTGAACTATGTCTTTTGAGAACAAGTTTGCTTTGCTTCTTACTGCTACTGGGTTTAGAAAGATACTAGCTTGAAAAAAAGGTGAATTACTAAGCACAGAAGAAACTTTCATGTACAGCAGGAGATGATGGAGAGGAAACAGAACAGTACCAGTTGAATCCACTGGCAAATATAGACCAGAAATATTAAACTTTTTGATCAGTAGTTTTCTTTGCAGACAAAAAATGGTTAAAGAGGACAAAACCTCTTAAACTTTTTTCTATGGCTTTCCAATGTTTCTCAGAGTTATGTGATTCATCTCAGTGAAGGCACACTTTAGAGAATAAAAACATTTACAGCTAGATGAAAGGTGGCAAGACCATACAGGAACAATCACATGAGTCAGAAAATTATTTTGGATTCATTGTTTACTTGCCCTGCATATATTTATCTCTGTATGAACAATAGCTGTTTTGAGTGATAGCAAAGGGCGTGTGTATTAAGCTCACACCAGTGTTCATTCCTTGAGGAAAGTAAACTTGGTTTTGGTGCCAGCAGCTGGCTACTGCACAAAACTCCTAAAACTTACATAAATCCGTCACATTTCTTCTTTTCAGAGGAAAAAAAAAACCCAACACATTCCTGAGTTCACCACATTGTGTCAAAAGCATAGTAAATCGATCATATTCTTCCCCCTCTTTGTTAGTCATATTTAACCAGTCATCACACAAAAATATTGCCATGGTAACACACACTGATGGCAACAACAAATAGCAAAGATGTAGGGAGAACATCATTTATGTATGGTCCAGAGGTTTTTACTCACTTGGAACATTGCTGAGTGATTCTGAATAACAAATTACTTAAAATTGGCAAATTTGCAAATAGCAGAAGAGAGAAAAAGAACATGAGGATCTTTTCAAAGAATCCTCTTAGTCTCTTTCCGTCTTCGTGCATTTGTAAACCCCTTTCTCTCATTCTCTCCTGCTATGGAGTGCAGAAACTTTCCATATCTGCCACCTGGTATGTAAATCAAGAGTGTTCAGGATGTTGTATACTTTCCAAAAAACTGGAAATGCAGTTAGTTGTGAAACTATAACATCTAGGTGAGAAAATAATTCCTGCAGAAAGTGACATAGTAACTCTGATATTTTTATGAAGAAAACAGATCCGCCTGGGATCTGATATGCTAGATGGCAGGGCAAATTCTATTGTGATTTATGCATCTGGTAACCCAAATATAACTCAGACAACCAATTTGTGACAAGCCATGATGGCAGCTTGGAAGATTACTTTCACTGTTGCTATTCAAGGAGAGAAACTGGATGTTTGATCTTAATGAAGATCTTCAGAAATCAGACCAGTCTTAATGGATATAAAAATAACACCAAACCAAAAATAGAAAAAGAAAAAGTATTCAAAGGTCTGTTTCATAGCTTTATCATGGACTATCTCCAAACAGAGTATAAATGTACAGAGGTGACACAGACATTGACGGCATCGGGTTAGCAAGAGATAACAAACCAGTACCTCAGGGTGTCTCAGTACAAATTTCAGGACAGCAAAACATTGTTTCCATTAGAAATGTAATACTCTGCACACCTGATATCTCACACCGCAGACTGTGAAATGGCTGCGGGGCCTTCAAGGGCAAATTTGGCACAGAAGCCTTTACAGGGATATTAATTGCAATGGCGGTCTCCATGTAAGTGAGCAATCTCATTGCGATAGGGTTTAAATGGTGGATAAAAATAAAGTAATGTCCAAAGTATTTCAGTAACGAACAGGTTGAAACTATTTCTGTTGTAATTCCCTTAATTTTTACAATTCTAACACTTTCAAAATATAAGCCATTCAATTTTAACCAAGGAAGAAGAAGACACTAAAGTTCTTCCTATTAGTCTTGGATCCAAACATCAGTACAGAAGAAATACCTGACACCAAAGCCAAGTGTATCACACAGGGATATCCAGAAGTAATTCCGTACTCAAAACCAACATGAATCTTTCTCTCACTTCCTTGCTTGCCCCTTTCTCTGGGGAATAGTTATTTCTCAGAGGGTGGAATTATGATGTTTGTCTTGGCAATGCAGTGGAAGCATCACATGGGTTATAATGAAGGCCTAGAATGTTGTTTCTATTATTGGTAGCTGGTTATGTCACCAGAATGTTCTCACATGTCAAGAGCAGGTGTCCCCACTGCTGCATTATAAATAAAATTATTTTCACTCAGAATTTGGATTTAAAATGAAAGTAGCAGCAAGCAATCAACTATTCCACCGCTAAATAACAGCATGTAGGCAAAGAAAGAAAATAGGTAATCTGAGAACATACTTAGTCATGAAAAGCAGATAAAAGAGGTTTTAAAAACAGAACATCTAGCAGCAAGCAGAACAATTTTAAATTAACAGTGCATAATAAGAGTACGAGCATTTAGAGACACCATTCAGAAATTAGAATGATCAAAGAAAACAGCCTTTGAAAGCCATTTAATGTATAATTAGGTTAAGCATGTGCATTTGGAGAAGCTCAAAACTAACTCAGAACACGTTCACAGATTTTAAACCAAAGCAAATTAAAATTTTCCACAACTTGGGAAAGTTCTGTTAGTATTTACATTCTTCTGAGCATTTCTTGGTTCAAGAAACTGAAGATTTAATATGGAAAGAGGAACAATTCTTGAAGTTTTTTACTGAAGAATTTGAGTTGTCTACTCATGTTAAACTCAAAGGCAACTAAGCTGGTCTGAAAATCAAAGGTCTCAAGTAGACCCCAGTTCCATATAATATTCCACTAACTTAAGCTCGGTCAGTAGCAATGAGAATCGATCAGTAATTTTTCCACTCCAGAGACTGTCAAGTTGGCTTCTTGAGTTCAGGATGGAATTTATGGACAAGTCATGGGAGAATGATGTCTCAGGTAGGTAGTGTGGCACTCACTGGTCATGTGGGGGACAGCTTGCTTAAACAATCAAAGGAAAGCAAGGAAATGAACACAGGTTTCCCAGATCTCATATCTTTAGTAAGAGTGTACTCCTTGGTGCCTTGGAGCTCCTTTTCTTAAGCTTTACCTTGAGAAACTTCCAAAAGTCTTAATTTCATGTCATTGGAAAAGGAAAAAAATCAAAATAATAACTATTCTTTTATAAAATTACATAAAAGGTCCTTGCCCAAACTCTTAAGAATGTAATTTCTGTCACCTTTCCCTATTGCTCAATTCATCAAGCTTCCAGTGAATTCTGGGATATTTCTATACAAAGCAGGATCTAGAACCATGAAATTTTATATCTTGGCAAAATAAAGAAAGAAATAAGTGCATAGATACATACATAAACAAACAAATCTATTTCATTAGCTTGGAAGTAGTTGCCACTTCCATAAACCTCTAAATATAACAGAGCAAAACAGAACGCTGTTTGGCATTCTTTGGTTGCTCTTTGTCCTTCTTTAGAGTGAGCCAGGATGCACTCTGCACGTCCACGTGCAGCTTTAGTGTAAGAGGAACAGTTATTCTCTCAGAAATGCAGCTGCTACACCAGGAACAGATAATGTTCAATCACATTCACCAACTTCTAAACAAGCCAAGTGTCAGAAACAAGACAGTGAGATGGTGTAATGTTGACTGCCAGGTTGCTACTGCATCCCTAGAGGATGATTCTCCATCATGTGTAATAGGGTGCTGCATACTGTGTGCCTATTTGCACAGCAATTTTGTGTGGAACATCTTGACCACCAGCCTTCTATCAGAAGTAGAGAGGAAAAAACAACCTTGCATATCAAAAAAGCAGCTGTTGGAATGAGAAAGGAAAGAAGGGCACGAGTGAGAAAATTGAGAGGGTGACTATGAAGAGAAAAGAACACGATTATTTTAATTCCTTCAGTAGAAAATTAAAAGTAATGCAGTGACTTATTGAAGTTCAGATCCTTGAAAAGCAAATTCAGGTCCTAAAACACAAGCCCAGATGGCTGACTGATGTAAATAAATGCAACTTTATTGGCTTCAAGGGAACAGTATCAATGTATACCAGCTGAGGTTTTGGCAAATCCTCCTTCTGAGGTTCAATCAACACTCACATGTTCTCAGGTCAGTGGATCTAGATTTATAAGATTGATTCCCAACATACTGTGATGACAAATAGATACAATTACCATTTGTGAAGTAATGAGGAGATCATTGCTCACCACAATAAATTTTCATTTCATTTTTTATGCCAGAAAACTCTACACATTAACAGTACCAAACTCATATTTTGGCAGACTCTGAGGGTTTCCACTGAATCTTGCCTGCCAGTTTCTTTCTGTGACTTACCACAAAAAGTGATGTGCAAGGTAACGCAGAGGGAATTTGTGATAATTATCTACATCAAAGAAATACAGTTGATTTGAATTAACTTAAGAATGAGAATATGGTTTGCATCAACAGCCCTATAATTAGACATCTTCTCAATGCATTAGTACCAGAGAGATCTATCTTTTGTGTCTCAGCTGTAGGTCTAACCTTGGCTTGGAATAACAATTTCTGGCAGAAAAGGAGGATTTCAGTCTCACACATGCATTTAGTCCTTGGACTGTGCTCTGAGAACACAAATTAGGCTACTGTTTGAGCGAATGACATCTGTGCAACAGTTAGAAATGCACATGTAACTGAACAGACATCATTGACTTCTGTCAAGTCAGCAACGGTTCCTTACGAACAAGCAGCAGCACATGAATCCTGAACTAAGACACAGAATGTTCTATAGCTTTGTTATCCAGGCCTTGCGTGCTCAGAGAAGCCTACTGACTTGATCAAGGATGTGATGGATGGCTATCAGGCTCAACTCTCACTGTTAGTACCCACCAGAACGTCCGGTCATTTCCCAGAAAGGAAATCACTCTGTACACCATATTTCTCTGGGTATCATGGGGCTTATTTATCTGCCTTCAGGTTTAAAGACAGAGTGAACATAGCGAGTAGAAAACGTGGAGACTAAAAACTATTATGTTTCGCATAACAGATGAAAGGAAATGAGGGAGTAGAGGTGCTTTGAGTTCCTAGAGGTGGACTTTTTCTCATTTTTTCCTCTCCATCACCTCTAGTAAAAATTTATTTCCTGAAGAAAAGTGAGGACCATATAGGGAACATACCAAATCAATGCAAGCTTTTGCCATGAACTGACAATTACTTCCAGGTAAATGAATTATGACACTGATTTTAACTCAAGATGTAGGTCACAGTAACCAGAACGCAGAGTTCACCACATGCTTTATATCTGAAAAAGTTTCAAAGCTGAGCAAAATACTTACTTTGATTTTTCTGGTAGGAAGTAGAAACATTTGGTCAAAACAAGACTTCAGCAGAGACAGTTGCACATGTATTACTCGGGAACTTTTTTTTTTTTAAGAAAACATTATAGCTGTAGTACTGTAACATAAGTGTATCATAGTAATTTTTAAAATCTAGTACTGACAGCAAGATGAATTGAATACTGGCTGAACAGCTGGGCCCAGAGGGTGGTAATCAGTGGCACAAAGTCTAGTTGGAGGACAGTAACTAGCAGAGTACCCCAGGGTTAAATACTGGCTCTAATACTGTTCAAAATATCCATTAGTGATCTGGACAACGGGAGAAGAGTGTACTTTCAGCAAGTTTGCAGATGACACAAAACTGGGAGGAGTGGATGATGACACCAGAGGGTCATGCTGCCATCCCAAGGGACCTGGACAGGCTGGAGAAATGGGCTGACAGGAACATCATGAAGATCCACAAGGGCAAGCACAAAGTCTTGCACCTGGGTGGGAACAAGCCCAGGCACCAGTAGGTGCTGGGGGCCACCCAACTGGAAAGCAGCTTGGCAGACCTGGGGGTCCTGGTGGACACCAGGTAGAACAGGAGCCACCAACGTGTCCTTGCTGCAAAGAAGGCAGCGAGGTATCCTGGGCTGCGTCAGGCAGAACATCGTCTGCGGGCCCCATGAGGCGATCCTTCCCCTCAGCTCAGCACTGGAGAGGCCACGTGTGGAGCGCTGTGCCCGGTGCTGGGCTCCTCGGTACAAGAGAGACACAGACCTTCTGGAGAGAGTTCAGTGAAGGGCCACAAAGGCTATTAAGGCACTGGAGCATCTCACATGTGACAAAGAAAGCCCGAAGAAAAGAAGGAAAGATAAGGCTCAGGGGAGTCTCATAGATGTATATAAATATCTGAAGGGAGGATGCAAAGACGGCAGAGCCAGGGTCTGTTCAGTGGTGCATTATGAGAGAGCACACAGAATGAATGCATATTCCCCTAAAACAGTTAGAATTGCTGAAACAGATAACATACCTTGCTAAAATGTATAACAGAATTAAAAAAATCACTAAATTATCATTTTCATGCAGACAAATGGAAAAGGTATAATAGGATTCTGTTTCTCTGCTCTTATTCAAAATACACTTCATAGCAAATTAATCATTTATAGGGAGCTGTGCCCTTTGATGGGGTTCTTTGTTTGTTTGTTTTCAAACTCAACAAAGGGTAACAAGATCTACCAAACATCCCCACACTAACTCACTCATGCACAAACAGGAATTTATATGAACCTCCACCTCTCTGGCTTTTTAATGTTTTATTTCTTGTTCTATTTTCAGAGACTTATTAAAACCAAATTACAAGTGTTCAAAGAAAAGAGAAAAGGCAAATTCACATCGATTTGGATGCTTTTTGAAAGTGTGAATTCAAAAGCTACATACTTTGAGCTTTCAGTGCTCCACAATTAACATCATGTAAGCTGCCATTATCCAGGAATATGTTGGGAAACCTTCTGTTCTGCAGACGTAAAATCTATTTGAACTGAATCAATTTCTGCCACAAAAATAACAAAAAAATGCTAAAATACACAACTTCTAATCAGAGAACAAATAGAATAGGCAAATATGTACATATTATATCTAAATCTCCATTTTTTTACCTCTTTGTCTCAGATTTTCTAAGATCATCTGATCTAATTCAGATCCTATTGCACCAAAATCCCTGCTCTTTTCCAGTCCTTTACCCCCATGGTGCAAACAGACCATTCTCCTGTCAACTGTAGAAAGAGGCTTTCTGCCTACAAAGCTCAGCATGGGTCTCATGCAACAGCTAAGAAGGAAGGATTGTGAAAAAGAAAATTGGATAAACCAAAGCAAACACCACCAGTTTGTTTCATAGCTTGGAGATTTATTTCTCCAAATATGTTAAATGTTTTTGAGAATATTCTCTTTTGGAGATCTCCAGTAGTTCTCTTGTAAAACCACAAGATCTGGCTTTCTAGAAATGTTCTAAATCAAATAACTTGACTTATTTGATTTTTATAATTCTAGATTTTGATTATGATATTATAATCTCCAGTAAGTGTGGGAACAGAATAATCGCATAGTGGATCAGATCTCTTTCAGAGATAGTCCTGTTAGTGATAGTATTGTAATGGTTGTTAACAACAAACTTGAAAAACATGCTTAAAAACCAGAATGCATAAAACAATTTTCTTTGATTTTGGAACTCAGCAGTTTGGGGAGTTCCTAAACCAGGGGCTCTATTGGTATGTTGTCCTAATAATCACCAGTAAAGGAGGTTTTGTCACATGTATGTTGATTTATTTTACTACATGCTGGCAAAAGGATGCTTTGAAAGCCTTTTAAAACTTTATTCAAGATGCCATCATTAAAAACAATATTGTCTTTCCTTAATTATTCCTAGTCAAATTTTACCTTTGAGCAGGTGCTAGCCAGCTCGTTTTAAAACCAATGCAATCCTAATAAGAGGGGCAATATGGATTTCCACTGGAAAACTAAGTTATGCACAACTATCACAACTATTTTGTGATTGTCGTCCTTGCACAACATCTGGAAGCACATATTATGCCACTAATTAGTGTTTAAATTGAGCACACTCTTAGTAAGTTTACAGTTGTCTTTGCGATCATATTTTAAAGCATAATCGCTGCACAGATAAGCTTACAACCTAAATAAAGGCATACAACAATCAAAATAACACAGCCATTCTCAAAATTATTTATTTAATTCTGGCTCAAGTAGAAAAAAACAAAGACACTCAATATTATTTTGAATTACGTTTACTTCATTGGGTGTGCTGCTGAGTCCTCTGTTCAGGCTACATGAGGGAGAATTCAAGCCTTTCATACCAAAAGCATAGTTATATTTCTCCAAGCTTCAAAGGCCACCAGGGGAGGAAGTGAAGTGCTGCTCCAGACTGGGGAGAGGGGGATGCTACCAGCTTAAACCTACAACGCTCAGACTTCTGAAGGCTTTGGACTGAAGTGATATAGGACACCAAGGGAAGTACCACCAATTAACGTGTTCAGGACTTTATGCACAGCCACATGTACAGCCTGTAGGGTATGGAATGGGATGCAGCTCCAGGGTGAGTTCCCAGGTGCTATTTGACTTGGGAGGAAAATCCCTACTCTACTATTTGCATGTAGCTAGGTCTTGGGCATAACTTCTCAGTAAACATAGCATGCAAGTGAGCTGTGTGTAGGTCCCAAATTCTGGTCTGGTCCACCTCTTTAGCTACAGAATAATGAAAGGAAACAGAGACACGTGTAACAGCAGGTGTCCATAATATTGAGGTTGCTTTGGAAGCACATGCTTTGGTAATGTAGTGCAAACATTTCAACATAAAAATCTTATTGGTTTTCACCTAGGAATATATAACCTATGTTGCGATAATCTTGATAAAGAAGAACATAGGAAAAGATAATCAAGAATAAGTCATGTGGGATCTCTAATTGCTCTAATAAACTTTTCAGATGACTTCCAGAAGAATCCTCAAGCAGACATTTCAGATATGCTATCAGTCTCTAACCTTTGCTGAAGAGTTGTACTCCTTACTGCTTTAATTGAATGGTTGGGTTTGGAGTTTTTTTTTTTTTCTTAAACATGTCAAGGATTTTTCTTTATTTTCTCAGAGTCTAAATACACTCTATGTGGCAAGAATTAAATTGACTTATTTTTGTTTGCAGGCTGACAAGATTCACATTCTGATTGTCTTTCTGGCAATAGTAATAGGTCTGTCAAAGTTTCCGAGGCTAATTCTGGTTTTGCTTGTTTATATTATTTTATTTGTGTATGACATATAATTAGTCATCATTATCATGCATATTAATGAACATACAAGTCTAGACTTTACATGTGTGTATTCTTTGGATGATTTCACTCCATATTAGCATCAGGGAGATTCCTCTTGTGGACAGACAAGAGATACATATATACCACTTCCACATTTTCAGATGTTTTAAAACTCACATTAGAGATGCAGAACTACTTTTTCAAAGGCAACGTTACCACTGACTTGCAGAAACATGCCTTCCAAATGACCCCAAAGCTCTAAGACCACATTAACTACAGATTAGACCTCAGAGAGTTGAGCTCAGATTTCTTACTTTGTACCCAAGAATGAAAAAGGAATTGAGGGCTGGATTCTGCAGTCTCCAACCTCAGGTTCAATTCAGGAGCAAAGCTGATTCTAGGGATGGCTTGAGAAGACCCAGTGTGTGTATTATTTGGGCTTGAAAATTTATACTGAGGGATCCCTCCTTGATTCATACCAGTAAGGCCTGAGAACTCCATTACAAACTGATAGTAACTCTGTATTGAGCTGAAGGAACTTTCCTTTATTTATTAAAAGATGTCCATAAATCATTTCTATTCTAGAAGATACTTGGCACTGTTTGTTGTGATATCTGTTAGAGATGGTCAGTTTTAATTTGTTTTGCAGATAACATAGAATTGTTTCAGTTCCCAGACTGCATAACTGTAGCATTGAAAATAGGTTTGGGAACCAATAAGTTATGTCCATAAATTGAAAGTTCTCTGAGCTGGGTTCCCACTAATGTGTGGGAATATTCTGGTTGTGGCAGCCTTTAAAATGATTATAGAGAGAGAAATGTGGATGGAATGCAAGTAATTTGATGTTCCAACTGTATAAGCATCATCTAAAATTCACATAGTTCTTTTGCTCATGCCCATTTTCACTTCATCAATTCCAAAGGTGGAAAAACCTAGCTAAAGAACCATTACAATGGAACCCACAGAGTTCTAGCTTCTCCTACCCTTGAGACTGAGAGTTTACTTCTCGGAGTGCCACGTGTCCTTCTGAGATTATCTGAAATGCTTCTGACAAGACTGTAAATAGCACAGGTTACTGGTTTCTGAGTAGCTAATTGTAAAAGTCTTTCTTTTGAAGACAAAGCTGGAAAATTTCCCAGGTGGCGTGGTCTAGCCTTTGCACCATATTCAACAGATTTTGGGCAAAGCCAGATAGCACCTTAGGAGAGGGAATGTTTGCTTTGTTTCTGAAAAAGGCTTGTAAGACTTCCACTACACAAAATAAGAAAATCTGCCGTACAATGGTGCCACAATAACATCTCTTCTTAATCCTAATTTGTCTCTTTACCTCCCACTGAAAAAAAATATATATAGATGATCCAACTAATGTCCAATTTTAGGACGCTAACAGGACTACTGTGCACATGATCCAAGCTCATAACATCTCAAAGGTCACTTGTGATCCAACCTAAGTAGACGTGCTTTGCCAGCTGGACATACACTGTCACACATTGTGCAACAGGACATCTGCCAACAGTGTTACTGGTGCGGTTAAGACAAGGTCTTTCAAGTGTGCAGACTTAGAGTTCCACTTCCAGTGTCACTCTGATGACCTGAATGAGCCAACCCAGCATAAACTGATATAATATGATGCATAATCACAATGTAAGTAAGAGAAAATTAAGTGCAAAGAGTTCTACATATCAATAAGTAGATTGCAGAGTCAGTGCTAACAACATCCTGTCAATCTTCATTGGTACAAGAAAGCACAAATTTGGTTGTGTTCAAGATACAAGGCACAACGAAATTAATTTCTCTAGAACTATACTGGGAGGAAATTTTAGCAACACATTCATCTACCATTCAATGGTTTTTACCATTGAAATGTTATTTTAAAAATAGATCTGCTTTTCAGGTCCTGATGTATGATGTTGATGGTCTTCCCCATTCATTTACTCCTTTTAAATGGGCCAATGTATTACTTTGATACTCTGTGTTAGAGTCAACAGACTTTTTCAGCCCAAAGAATGTCTGAGGTAGCTATGAAAAGAGGTAAGTACAGTCTACTAAACTGTATAGCAAACAGTATTCATGACATCCTAAATGTATTGTGGGAGTACGAGAGCTCTGTAGAGCCTCCAGACCTCCGCAGGTTTGTGCACATACAAACTGTAGTAGATAGCCTTTGCTCAAAACAACTGTTTTTGCAGTAAAACTGTGGTCGGGATTCAGGTCACCTGTTGAACTAATCTGCAGTTCCTGCAGGCCTACCTAGCCTCCAAAGCAAAACAGTTCTTTGGAACTGAGATCATGACCCTCAGTGGTGGCCTCTTTCAGCCAATAAAAACAACATGCACCTGCAAGTTTAATATCACTTATAGTGGCTGGATTGCAGACCTATTGACTGAAGCTCTTCAGAAGAAAGTGAAATGGGCAGGTTAGCATTTCTCTATTGCCTCTTACAGCATTCTCTTCCCCTTTGCGGTAGTGGCCTATCTCACTTTCAGCAAAAGTAACCATTCATGCCTATCTGCACAGAAGAATGAGCTGAAGGATATCAGTTGACGGAAAGCCCTGGAACTGTAGACTAACATGCTTTTCTAAAAAGTCTTCACTTTTCTGCTGCTAATATTGCAAATAAAAAATACGTGTTAAAATTTCATAAGGTATCTTATACGTGAAGCACTGCACTTTCTATTTCCTCCCCCAGGACCATCTCTATTATCCTAAGGACTTCAGAACTGCACAGCAGTGTTTCTGACTCTAAAACTTCTGAGCTCCTGGAGGCAGCCTGCAGCCCAGTGAAGCTGGATCAAATATGTTCTAAAGTAACATTGCCAAACTCTTAAAGGAGCTCTTTAAACTCAAGAGCCCAAAAGAAAAAAGAAAAAAAATTAACTTGTGAGGTGTTTGATTCCAAGCTCTCAAAGTTTTACTACACAATAGCACGTTCTCACTATTTAAAAAATGCTTTATAGTGAAAAAAAAATCCCACACACTTTATTGTATTTTCACATGGAATTTACTCATAATTGGTATTTGAGAACAAGCAAAGGAGAGATATTCCTGCTGCAAGACCTAGATTCTCACCAAAACTATGCAAGTAAAAGTCAACCTTTTCCACTGAATCACAGTAAACATCACAAGGAATTAATTTGATCTCTCCCTGTATCCTCCTCCAGAATAAGCTCCTCAAGTTTGTTATTTTGTACAGAAACACAAACAAAAATCTTACACAACCAGAAAAGTGTTCAAAACTCATAAACATATCTTCCTGAGAAAGTGAAATTGTTCTCAAAAGTGGCTCTCGTGACAGTGGTGTTTTTTTGAAAATTATTCTCGTTTTTGTCTTTAATACAGTCAAATAAAAGGAATAGGTGTTAACACACTTCAGCCAAAATTGAAGTAAGACTTTACAGTCAAGGTAGCAACCCAAGAAAAATATCACTATAGTGCAAATAATTCCTAAATAGATAAATGAACACAGGAACACACAACAGTACAAAAAGTTTATGGGACAATCCATTTGGTAATGGGCATAGCTCACTTTTGTGTACATTTGTAAAGTATGCTATCAAAGTAATTTTCATTTCCATGTTAAGGGTGGACATAGCAATTGCCTCCTCTCCAGGCTGTCTGCAGACCAAGTGTCACCCTGAGTTACACCAGCCCAAATCTACAGGATGTCTAGCAATAATTGGCATCAGCATTTGGCCTCTCATAGTAAAATGATGACAGATCTATAAAGGATGAAGTTTGCTCTATAACACCTAATTTGTAATAGTCTTCACAGTGTAATTCTACTTCTTTAAAAATGACGGTGTAAATCTCACCTGGTCTATTCTAGATCAATATGCCTAGTGTACAAAGACTCTTCCAGTCACCCAGTAGCTATGCCACCAACATGACCAGGGATCTGCAGGTAGAACAGGTACTTTGTTTCATATGTGTCCTACTCTCACATCATTGCTGGTAACAAAAGGTCCTGCAATATCAAATCAGGCTCTCAAAACACAGCTATTTCAGCAGCTGTTCTTTATTACCACACATGTTGTCGCTGGCTGCCGAGAATGTCAGGAAATTTCTGTCTTACACTAGACACGGTAAAGCAATTCTGAGCAACATCTTTAAATAATGCTGTGATACGCATAATGCTCCTCATTGTGACAGATAGATCGTGCCTAGTGGTTACCAATTGGAGTTTAGTTAAATATCATGTTCTTGGTATATACCAGTAGTACACAGACTCCCATAGTATAGTAGCACAGGCAAAAAGCATTAAAACCATAGTTTTGCCACTTAACACAGCAGAACTGAAGAGATTAAGTATGCAGGCATCTTTTATAGGAAGATGCCATCTTTTTTTAAAAATCTGTTAGTAAAGGAAAAACCAGCATATTCTGAAACTTAATTCAGTCAAGAGATTAGAGAAAAATCACCAACCATGACAGCTCGAAGTATAAGTTGATCTCCCCAAAGGCAAATTTTAGAAATGTTCCAGATACATACAGTCTATGTTTATTGTTATTTTGTGAAAATCATCCATGGGATATATTTTCTTGGAAAAAGAAAAAAAAGAAAGTGGGTTTTTGCCATCTAAATGAGATTAGAATATAGTAGAGAGTGAAAAAATGTCCCACATTTAGAGATTGTCACATACATTGCACCCCTTTAAGAAGGTAGGTAAAAAAATAACCAAGAAAAAAAAAAAGAAACGGCAGCCCAAACACAAGCAAAAGCAAAGCTTTAATACAGGGCGACAAAATTACTTGTGGAGACTTTATGGGGTTTGAACTAAATGACACTGGTCTGAGTGTAACTAATTATAGAGCTTGAGCTTATCTCTGCTCAGCTGTGAACTTCAACACAACCTTCATCCTCAAAGTGAGTATGCTTATACCAACTGCCCCTCAAAACTTTCAGAAGGTTCGTTCTGATTTATGGGGAATTAATTTTGAGAAGAAAAAACTTCTAGAAACTCCACAGTAACAATACTGTTCTTATATCTACGATATGCCTAAAGCAAAGTAAATGACATTTTCACATGAATAGAAAATGCAGAGAGAAAAGAAGCTTCGACATGTAATTTAAAAATGGGCAAAAGAAAAGCCTTTTGGTTTGTTTTTTTAGGCCAAACCTGACCAATCTTACATGAGAAGAGTCAACACATAATAGTCATCTGGTTATTTAGGACAGGGCAATGCATGCTCCATTTCAGCAAAATTGGTTTTGTAACTGAATAGAAAAAAAGGAAAAATTTAAGCAGGTCCAGAGGCCCATAAAGGTCTACCGAATACGAATGAAGTCTGGCTGTCTGGTACAAGCTGCTTCTAGGCTCTGTAATCCAGGAAATGTCTTTCCAGTACTAACCCTGCAGTGAAAGACTGAAAACAACTTTTATTAGATGCAGCTCAACTAGCCTTTAACTGTTCTCCGTGTACACGGTAATTAGAATCAGTCAGTTACAAGCATCTAGATCTGCTTTATACAGGAAGAGATCTAAGATCAGCAATGCTTTAAACTGTACAAAGATGCACACAATTTGAATATCTGAGCCAGTCCTATCCAAGTATGCAAAGTGAGTGCTGATGTACTACTATTTAATTTAGAAAAAAAGTTGTGAAGACAAGCAGGAGGCCACTATTACAGAGTGTTTTCTCAACCTGAATCAATAAACCAAAAATTGCATTAGGAAGGAGATGTGTGATCCAGACATGGATATGATGTCATAAACCCTTTCATCTATAAGTCACCAGTTCAAATTTGTTTCTTTCAAGCCATGAAAAAGTTAGTGCTATCCAGTTTCTTTTTGATGGCCCACATAAAGTGAGTTCACATCCTCAGCCAGGAGAATGCCACCAATGCCAATAGATAATGTCAGCAAAGATCCAAGTACTGGATGAAAATGCAGACTGAACCAAGATGATCAGTTCAACAGGATGCCTGTATTTGACAAAGGAATTAAACCAAAATCTGTGCTTCTGCGTATTTTGATACTTAGATTATCAAAATAACCTAGTTCTTCAGAAGTATCACCTCATTTCCTTTTACCAATATCACAAATATATACTTAATAATAAAATATACTAATTAAGACTTTTAAACTGCCACTGACAAATCAGATTTTGAAGAAATATTAGCAGAGCAACTTACACAGAGAGAAACCAAGGTGAATGCCATGGCCAGAAAGAGGCCTCTTTGTGCTCTGTGTCCATTAGACAGCGCATAAAGTAGTACACAGAGAGAGAGCAGGTGCCAGTAATTGCAGAACTGTTTATAAAAATGCCATGGGTTCTGTTTCCATACTGCTGTGTCCCACCATGATTTAGAAAATGGAAGGAAAAAGAATGAGATCACTATTCGTTTTTCTTCACAGACAAGGTAGGTGTGAGTTGGATATACTATGGCAAAAATACCTTTTAAAAAGTCAGAGGCAGAGAAAATTAGGAACTGCTCTTTGCCCCTCCTCTGTTACCATAGGTTGCCTTTATGGTTTAAAAAGGCAGACAAGAAAGAAGTTAGTGGCAAAAGCTGTGATTCTGGGAATGCCAGCAGAGGCAGGAGTTGGTTAAAGATTTTAACAACATTGCATAGCTTCATACTGATTTTCATCTTTTATTGGTATCAAGAGATTTGCCTTGTATTTGTGCTGCCTCTGAATTTATAATTTTTCTTTCCTATTCTATATTTCAGACTCCTCATTTGCTGATATTTGTTTGCAGATGATATTTTTATTGCAGTGGATGTGGTTTTATTTGTTTGAATGGTCTGGCAAAATTCAAAGAGGCTTATGGCACAAAACAAGTACAGTTAATTAACTATTATCTGTAATACATAACCCTTCTGCATTGAAAGTTCTTTAGCAGTCCATCAGTATGACTGGTTCTATGTTTTAGCTTCAATAAAAAGCTCCATAAAGGATTGCTAACTGCAACCAGTTCTGCAAGGTGGTAAAAGGGACTTAAGTGTTGATCCAACACATGAATTAATCACTGATCTCATACAAACTTGCTCTGCTGGTTCTAACACGTTTTCAAGGTTTTGAATCTTTGTATTATCTGCTCATCCCTCAACAGGGGGATGGCCAGATACAGCATCTAGCCAGCATTTTGGTTAATTTGTAAGAAATGTAACCCTTCAACTTGCCAGGCTGAACTCAGATTTGTACCTGTGACTAATTCAGTGGTGTGTAGGTCTAGCATCAAAGAACAGGGAACTAGAGTCTCAATCTCCAAAATGAAAAGGCAAGAGACTGGAGACAGCCATAAAATCCTGTGCTAGCCCTCTGAATTAGAGACTTTTCTAAAGAGGCTTCAAAGTACATGGTAAGATCCATGAAGGAAAGCGACGAGTTTAAAGGAAGTTCCCTGAGTAAAATGTGTTTCGCTTTGATACAGGACCTTCTACAAAATAAAGTGACTGAAATCTGTTTGAAAACAATTTACAGCATCTATCAAGAATAGTAATTTTACAAGAACAACTTGCCAGAATTGCCTTTCATACGTACATTCACAATTCTTCTCTAACGGCACAGAAATCATAACCCTTAAGCTGATCTTGCAGCTGTAGACATATGTGTGAATCTGGCATATGTGTCTTCAGATACTAACCTCATAACACGCAAGCTCATTTCCCTGCATTTTTCAAATCACTAATACGCTAAAGAAGACTGGACTGAAGTACATTAAAAACAAAAACCAGGCCCATCAATAAAATAGCTACACACACTGCAAGTATGCAGGCCTTCTTATGGCTCCTCTTCTAAATCCAGACCTCCCTACATAGTTCCAGACCTATTTGATTTATCTATTTCTGCATCCTGTTGCACCGTGTGTCAAGTATATGTGTAAAACACACACATACATAAAAATATATATAAATCTTTTTTATAGGGAGAAGTCTTCCCAAAGGCAGCATCCTGTAGACTCTAAATCAATTTATTTTAATCTAATCTTCATCTGTAATGGTTTTCTTTGCTGCAGCCATCAAGGAAACATCTTGGCAGGTAGAAAAGAATGAAAACATATAACATTTGTTTCTAATGGTTCCTATGCACCGTGTAGTTTTGACTTTCCCATTCAGAAATGCCTGCAAAACCCATGAAATATGACTGGGCTTGGAACTGACCTCTGATGTAAACTTAAATCTGCACAGCTGAGAACTCTAAAATATGAACATAAAACCACCAGAAACTTCTTAAAGTATCTTTAAAAATCATTGAAGTAAAGTCACAAAGTGAACTTTTCTACCTAAAACAAAGCTGAAGTGGTATTTTTCCATATAATCATTTCACCAAATGGGAAACCTTTTCTGTATTCTAAGACTTTTCCTTTTATCCTCAGAACACAAGCCTGAAGTCATCCGAAGTGGTTTTCTATTGGGAATTACTTAGACCACAAAACCCTAACAGTCTCCCCATATTGTCAGATTTCCACTCCCAGCTGCCAGACTCAGTGCCTTACTAACTGCCTGGGGGTGCAGCGCCTTGCTTATAGAAGCAAATTATTTTCTTGATGGCATAGCAGGATTTGCACCTGCAGAGACACAGCTTGGGAAACCTGGAAAGCAATCAAGTGGGCAGCTGGGGAGCCTAGCTGCCCAGCAACCTACAGGACAGGCCTCTGGAAAACTAGGAAGCCTGTCAGGTTGCACATCAGCTAGTAGGCAGATAGCTGGCAAGGTGGCTGGCTGAAAACCAAGAAACCAGGAGAGGTTAGTCTGTGTATCTCCTAATCTGGCTTCTGTCAGTACTCCTGATGAATCAACACACTCTAACAGAAATTTCAGTTCTGTGGCATTGGTATTGACTAGTGAATGAAGTATATTAGAAAAAAATTATACCCACAACTGTCCTACATCCCTGAACCCTCAGGAAGAAAATCAGCTCAAGGTTAAGACGACGTTTGTTTCAGATGTTGCACTGTTGACAATAACTGAAAGCAGAGCAAGAGGAAATCTCCAGCAGTACTCTGGTCGTTTGTAATATAATGTCTGCAGCACACTGGTCAAGATTGCTCTGGGGCTTGTTCTTTGAAAGGCCACAGCTGTAATTCACATTTGTCCGCACACCTCATAAAATTGCAAAGCTGAGTTACTTACGGTGTTAACCACTTATTCTTTTGACCACTAAAACAATGAGAAGTCAGTTTCATTTTAATTTATTAACTGAAAAGAGATTGGTGGTTGCAGATTAGTCCTCTCTGGGAGTCGCTCCAGAACCCAAGCAACACTTGGTCTGGCATAGAATAGCTCTGCTACCAAACTCTGCTGATGGACAGATGAACTAGAATAGATAAAATCTGCTTGTTTCTTGAAGTGGTACTTTTCAGAGGCACAGGCAGCTTTCTATTAGAGGGTCAGATCATGCCAAACAGGAATGTGTATATGACCACGTGAGAAAAAGGTTTCATCTCATCTATTACTTCAATAGGCTTGCGCCTGGCCCAGCTTGGAGTTTTTTGCCAAATTTATCATAGAATCATAGAATCATAGAATGGTAGGGGTTGGAAGGGACCTCTAGAGATCATCTAGTCCAACCCCCCTGCTAAAGCAGGTTAGCCTAGAGCAGGTTGCACAGGAATGCATCCAGGCGGGTTTTGAATATCTCCAGAGAAGGAGACTCCACAACNGCTGTAGCTGGCAGTAGAAGAGAAACTGCTTATGTTTTCACTGAGCTTTCTGCTTGGCTGCTTCTCTCAATTTAGACTGGCATAACATATTCTGTCTTGAAGAAGCAGCTACAGAACACAGGATTTTCTATCGTGTTTCTTACATGAACATTGTTAGGTCAAATCTCCTTCAAAATTAAACCTTGAACAAACAAAAAATGCATGGAAAAAACAGACAAGACAAAGATTAAAAACATATGTTACAATTTGGTTTTAATTTTTGAAAGTGGTCTTAACAAACATCGGAGTCGGAAGGCACTTTCTCATAAAACCTCTCTCAAAAAAAAAAAAGAAAAAAGGTCACATTGATGGCTATATTCACTGCAATCAGGCTAAAAAAAGACAAAGGAGCATATGACAGCATCACCACCTTTGCAGAAGAGTTCTGCTAGAGAAAAACAGCCTTACAAGCTGTTCCACAGAACACATACCAACTCGAAACACAAACTGTTTTCTTCTACATGTTGTAGTTGAGCAATGCTGTTATAAGAAACCAAAAGCACAAAAATAATGGAAAATAATAGCTGTTATTCAGCAGCTATTGGTTATGATTCAGAGTTCTGCATGAAGGAACAGAAGCAAGGTAATTTTAAGAAGAGTGTTTTTAAGTATAAACAAAATAGATGAAGTAAGAATGAAAAGAAAACCATCTGGAATGATTCTAGGATTTATAAATCTTCCAAAACACTGTCATTTTCACCCTTTTCTATCTCCGTTGACTACCTTGCTCTAGTATAGCTTCCGATTAGAAAGCCAGAATGAGAAAAAGCAGGATATTTCCACTTCCCAATCCCACCAGTCACTGTTGATAGGGTACCTACCGTTCAACACAGAACTTCACTGGTTCACTTTGTCTTCTATGAAATACATAAGCCCTTTGAAATAATCAGAAGAAAAAACTGTATAGTGTGAAGATTTATTATTAAGAAATCATTAAAATTTGAATATTTCAAAGCCAAGATTTTATATCAAAGATCTTTTGAAATCTCTAAAAATTTTTTCTCTTTAAAATGTAATCACATTTTAACACTGTAGGCAAGACACTTTCATGAGAACCAGTTTCCATTTCTGACCCTGATACAGGTCTGCTAGGAGCTTACAGGCAAGGAATGTCACCTTTCCATACCTCAATCTACTTTTACATAGAACAGAAAAATGATTGTAACCCACTCTGATAAGGTCATACCTTTTCATCATTATTTTAAAACTCCAGCCTGCGAAGCAACCAGTTCCTCATCCTCTCTGGACTTTTTTCACTGCCTGAGGCAATGGACATAATTCAGTCTAGTTTTCTGTGTGATTTTTAAATCCCAGAACCTGAAGTTCCACAGTGTTACAGAGCAGAACACTTTAGATCCACAGGGGTGAACAAAACATTAACCCTTAAGAAAAAGAAAAACAAGGCACTAGTCTTTAATGACATCATATTTGTTTTGGATTCCTTAATATATTCTTATCTTTCTGTTTGCCCTCCCACAACAACCTGCTTATTTGAGATTTATAGTAGGCAAAACCACCTACCTTTAAATAAAGAACGGGAAACAGGAAATAATCCCATATTTACTAACACTACCTGACTGTTCTCTATTTTTTACGTACATTTTCCTTTCTATCTTGTAGCAACTGAAGAACATATGAAGTATTGAAAAAGCTGTGGTTGTAGACTTACTACTGACTTGACCTCAGCAATTTAATTTTAAAGCCATTGCTTGCAAGTTTATCATGCTTAACTGTCTTCATTCTTAGGCACTACCATTATATATTGAGTACAGTAAGAGCCACCATAACTTCAAAACAGTAAGAGGCCTTAAAACACTGAATTTACAAAGTTTCCCTAGCCCCCCCAAGCTCCTAGGTAGAGTGAAGTATTTAAAAGAATCTTCAGGATCTTCTTATTCCTCATTATTCCCTAAAACTAGGGATGTTCTAAGAATTATTAAATATTTTAGCACCCAAGTGATCTCCAAACTGCCTATAGTACACTTGTTTCAGATCATAAGCCAGGTGGACAACAATATCTCTTTCAACTACATTGCCAAGTCTTTCTCCATAGAGCATCAAATGTAGTCTTTGCACAGCCCTTTGTACAGCTCATCTGCTGCTGATCACTCCTGAATGGCCTAAATATTTGAAAATGGTAGGCACCCAACAATTCAGGTTCCCTTGAAAGTCTACTTAGATCTATCAAGTAACAGGAAGCAAAAAATTTCTCAGTCTGCTTTGCCTTACAAATATTCAGTGCAATATAACCGTCTGCACTCTCACCGAAGGCTGGAACAAACTCACTAAGTCTCCTTGGATTTTAAATATGAAGGCTGGATAATTTCAAGCATATCCATATTAGACAAAGAGCCTCTGAATAACTAACTAAATCTTTAGCACTGCGACAATGAAGCAATAAGCAATTTCTATTCTTTTAATTCCTCTAAGCTACTTTCTTTCTTCTAATATGTTCATAAGAAAAACGAGAACAAGTTCTCAGGATTTAAATTTTCCCTGATATGTCAGTGTCACTAAGAACGTGTCAGAATCAGCATCCATTTGGAGCTGAGCTAACATCATCTTCAAGTAAATAAGCAGTAGATGGGGTGAGAGGTAGCCCATTTATTTTGCTAGTAATTCTTCTCATAGTAAACTAGCTCTATTCACTACTCCATGAACATCACATACATTTACGCTCCCATTTTATGCTGCAGTACATCAATCTGACACCGTCTCTCAAGGGGAGCGGTCTATATGCAGTCCAAAAGGCTTTTCAGATGAAAAACAAGGGCAATAGCCCTTTACCTTGTGAGACTTAGGTTCAAAATCTTGATTAGGTCACAAGTTAAAATTAGTTTGGTGCGCTCATCCTTCCCCACGTTTGTGCACCTCACACAACTGCTACCTGTTCAGGCACTGTCTGATGCGACTAGCAGCTTCTGCTCAAAAGGAGGCTGCCCAGGGCCACAAAGAAGGAGGGCACCATCAGTCAGGGAGCCAGGTGTGTTGGCATGGAGGAAAAAAAGGATTGTTACATGGGAGAAGAAAAAAAATAGGGAAGAACTCAAAGTTTACATTGCTTTTTGGCAATATTAAAAAGCCAGTTTCTTTCTATTATGCTGACCCTTTCTTTCAAAAGTACCAACCAGCATGTTGAGGTTGAGCTGTATTTAGCAGACAGTGAAGGGCCACCTTACATGCTTTCGTTACCTACAGTCCACATATAACATCTGCAGCTTGTAACTGGCTACTCACAGGACAAAGTGAATGGACAAAATCATACTTTAAACATTCTTCTGATCATGATTAAAGAATTGTCCTTTTTCAGACCTATATACAGAACCCCTTGATGTTCAGAACTACCTGACAAAGAATTGCCACCTGTCAGGAGCAAGCAAACCATGAGTTGGTAGTAGCATTGGAATCGTGCAACGGAAACATGGGCTTGGACTGTTTACCTCAGGCTCTCCCTGGTTTCCAGCTTTGAAGAAATTCAGTCAGCTAGAAAGATGGACAGTCTAGAATCTTCTTATTCCTGCTCAGAGCTGCCAATGCAGACTAGCAATGAAAGCCTGCCGGTATGTTGTAGAACATAGCTGTAAATCAGTGCCATCTGCATGGAACACAGCAGCACCCTCTGCATTACAAAGGTCTCACTAAGTACATTATTGCATTATGCCAAATCAATAGCAGGAAATCGTCAGAAACACTGCTGTACACTCAAGTGCATGTTAACTTTTAGCTTATCCTACTTTCTGCTGTACCAAAACTATCTTGTTGTAGATATAGATACATAAAAAAATGACATTAAATTATGAGTGGAGTGTGTTTTACACTCAAATCCAAGATACTTAACAGTATCTCCAAAGTAAAAAAACTGAATGCAATATGAACTGTAATGTGTTTATTCACAAAGATATTCCTGTGAGACAAAGTAGTGTGTTATCCCCACTTTACAGATGGAAATTGAAGTGCAAGGCAGAATAACTTGCCCAAACCTGCACAATAGCAGTTCTGAGACAAAGTGGAAATTTGAACAAACCAAATTCTAGGCTCACCTCTCTCTCTGGCATTTCTAAGGTAAGCTCCTAATTCGACAATATTAAATATCATTTTCTCAAGTATTATATGATGAATAAGCAAGAACACACAAATGACAGAATTATTTAAAACAGTAAATCAAAAGTATGACCAAAAAAAATATAAAAGTCTGATAGCTACCGTGAAGAAAAAGGCAATTTCCAAAGAAATAATCTTTAGAAATCATTCATTTCTTAATGCTAGACATGATTTTGGGGGAAAAGTTACGGGGAAAAAATGGTATAGATATGATTTTTTTCTGTGAATTTAATTCCTTCAACAACTAGATTTTATTTCATTTATACTCCCACTTGACTTGTACTTGTTTACAGATCATTTCCTGTATAGAACTGAGAAAAGGAATGGATGTTTGACATATTAACTGACACTTGACTTTGCTAGTGCTCCTGTATCTAGCCAGCTGATGACTGGATGCTTAAATATTCATTGTAGGTTTGCACATACCATAACAAAAACATTGATTTTTTTAATATGTAATCTGCAATTAATTACATGAACCACTGGATATGCTACTTACACTAATTAAACTACAATAGGCACTATTTTGCAATACATGGATAGTTAACATGCAACACATTTTCTTAAATAAGGCACTTCATTAAAGAATATTGCTGAGATTATTGAAGTGTTTCATCTTCAGTACTGGCTGTAACCTACAGCGAAAGGAATATCATGTGTTAATGGTGTGAATACTTGGGATTGTACTCAGGTTGTATTTGGCTGACTGTATCTTTGCCTAGACCTTGCCTGTTAAGCGTGATCAAACAGATATAAAATTCATTTGGGGAATCTGGATAGAATTTGCAGAAAATTATTTCACGTACTATGGCTTACAGCAAACTTAGGAATCAATGTAGTTATCTGGCATGAGCTCACGTAAGACCAGGTTAGACTTTTCTGAAACATTGTGCTCATCCTACTTTGAGACTACATCCTCGCATTTTGATGTGTCGTTTTTCTTTATTAAGAATATTCAGGGACAAATTTTCCAAAAGTGTTTAGGCACCTAGTGATGCAGACAGACAGCCTGTGTTATTTTTCAAAATCACTTTGGCAGGTTAGACAGCTAAATCCCACTGAAATGAGTGAGAGTTAGGCACCTGACTTAGGCATTTGAAAAAACTTAGCCTATGCTTATTTGCATTTTCAGGCTTCTAATCATCTTTGAACATCTGTGTGATAAGTTTTGATATATTTAGCCTGGTTCCCAATGCATTACTTTCTATCACTTCACTTAAAAAGCATACCTCATTAAGCACGTTGCAGATTTTTCCCGCAGACCATGTTAAGAAGAGTTATGAGTGAAACAGATGACAAGTTTTTCTTCTATAATTTGATTTGTTTTTTCCTTTAAATAGGTAAAGAGACAGTGTGGGCCAGTGGATAATGTAAAAGGACTATTTTATGCTAAAATCTGCTCATTGACTCAATGAGCTTTTAAATAAAGTTCAGTTTGGTTTAACACAAAATAAAGAGTGAATTTTTAAAAGCTGGCAAAATATAAAACACTCAATGTATAACTCGATCAGATTAATTTGCTCACCTTATTAAAAATAATCAATTTCTCCATAGTTAAATTGAGAAATAGTTAAATTTGAATTAAATTTGAGAAGCACATGACAAATACCTCATTTTACCGCAAAATATTTGTCCCTCCAGATCTTTGGTTCATAGCTTCTCATTAAATGAGGAACTTCGGGTTATGAAATATCTCAACATGACTAAAATTTTACAAGGCTAAAATGTATCTGCTTTAACCGTGAAATGTATTCATAGTCATATTTTTCTAAACTTGAAAATAACAAAATATTTTGCCTTGCTTAGATTTAAGATGATGTTCTACGGAAAAGGGATTCATCAGAGTAGGTCACAACACTCCAGTAGGTCCATCACTCCAGCTTAGTAACTTTTGCATCTACTAGCAAAATTCCACCATATCTGATTTAAAACAGGTGTGATCTCAAAAAGAAGATCCTATAAGTGCTGTGAAAACTGACATCTGAGACACAGAAGAGACAGCCTAATAATCATTGCTGTTAATGGAAAGACTATAGGTGAGTTCTACAATTATCTGCATTCACTTTGATCTGCAGACATGGGTGGCTGATGCCCAGCCAGTGGAGGACTTGAGGGCATTGATGAAGGTGGCTCTCTGGAAACAGTATAGGGGATGGAGGTACTGTGAGGCAGCCAAGGTGGGAGAAAAGGTAAAAAAGCAAATATGTTGGAAAACAGGTTTCAACAGTGCGATGAAACATCACCAAAACATGATTTTCATCAAAAGACTTAAGATTTTCTTGAGAGACTATTTTTGTCTCACAGATGTGGATTTAGTCTGTGATAATTCCGATTTTTTAATTTAATTTTCAATTGAAAGTACCTTCAAACATATTTAAAATACCCAAGAGACTATCTGGGATTTTTTTCCAAACTGTTGTTTTGCCTTTTTTTCAAAAGGATTTTTTCCAGTAGAGAGTTCCTTTCATTAGAGCGAATGAAATGAAAGAATTGGCTGCCTCTGATGATTCATAATTGTACATTTTGTGGCTTCAATGACAGGATTTTTCGTTTTGTAACAGGCATTAATTTATCAAAGCAACACAAGTCTAAAGCTGTCTTTCTACGTATGTATGGTGCAGTTTATCTCAAGGTACAAATGTAATCATTTCCCATCTTATGTTTACATAAAGGAAACAGTGAGGTCCAAATGTAAGACATTATGTATCACAAAAATAATAATCACTCTAATAGGTGGGTGCTGAAGTTGATTACTGACTCAAATCTTATAGAATAAATGTAGAAGGAGAAGGCTAGAAGCAAGGAAAGATACATAGAATACATCAAATTTAATCAGGCAAATGTATCCCTCCAGGCTACTTTGCCTGACCTAAGCTTTCCACTGGGAAACCAGAGTATAGGATAGTATTTCTGCAATGTAATTTCAGGTGCAGCGAAGTCACATTATAAAAGAAGCATGGAAGCTATTTCTCACGCTGTGATTTGCATGGCTAGAGAAGCAAAAGGCAGACAAGCTGTCCACCCTGAATCTATAGCAAAATAGCTTATTTCAGACTGCTAAAAAGCCTCTAATTCCATTAGCACACAGCTGTACCGTGTGCTCTCAAGAACCATCTTTAATTGAGTCATATCTCTGACAGGAACAGGAGAAAACTTCCTGAAAAATTATGTTTTCTACGTTTCCACTGAAAGCGTTTAATATGCTTGAGCCAAATAACTACTTGAGATAGAGACAAATTTCTATATGATTTCTAAAACTGCTGATTTAAACTAAAATGAGATAAGAAGCGATTCTACAAGGCAGCTGGCTATAGGTGCTGCAAAAAAGAAATTACTATGTCCCTTTCTGCACCCAGCACCTTGGGGGCTTAAAAAAGAGTACTAGAGTGTTTTTGTTTCCTCCTTTGACAGAGGAAGGTTGCACCCCACACACACACACACAAATGTCCCAAAAACATACAACCTTAACTCTGCCATTGCCTACTTCTAGAAATGTGAGTTCAAAGTGCTATATTGACATTTGAAGTGAAAAGGAAGTTAAGAAACCAGTGTTATCTGGTTGAGGTCTCCTTTGAAGTTATGTGAGTGTGACCGAGATGGAGGTGCTTAATGAGGTATCTTATGTACATTAATATGAATACAAGCTTGTCCAAGAAATAGGTAGCTCAATTGTATTAGCCACTGACACTGAGGATGGGAGAGAAACAAGTTTTCCTAGAGGTCCATATTAACTGCTCTCTTCCTCTCTTTTTCCGTGTCAGCTCTGATCACCTGGGTAGTTAGGGTAAAAAGAAATCTTCCCCTGTGCAGGTGCAGCATCAAGCCTCACCCAGCATAACAAAAAATTTAAAGCAAAACAAACTGGAGCTGCTAGCCTGTTAATTTTAACTCATTATTGACTACTTTGGCAGGAAACACATTAAACAACCATAGCTCTCAATTAAGAAGATCTTTGATGTGGGGCTTATATTAAATTTTTATTAAATCTGTTTAAGCACGGTTCTGTAAATACTTAACATTGCATTAAGGAAAGGGATGACATAATAAATAAATACACATACCGCTCAGCAAAAAGTAAAAACAAGCCTTTGATACTATTTAAGTATCATGACGAAAGTAATAATGCATCGCTTCATCTATAAATTCCAAAATCTCTAAGAATACCTTAAAATTCCTTCTATGTGGATAATGTAATCATATCAGTCAGTGCCACATCATACTCTCAGCAGCTCTGGGTTTGACAAAAAATATGTAAACCACACTTTTTAATGTCATTTTAAACCTGCTTTATTTTGCACTTCGCCTCCCTCTTTGCCCCCACTCAGACTCAATTTATAACAGACCACTCTCAAAAAAGTCCTATTTGACTAGTCAACATTCTTTCCCTCTCCTACCCGCAAATTCAGGTTTTATTAAAGAGAATACATTGCTCATGTAACCTCACATTCAGCTCTTGGCATGAATAATTTAACCACAAGCTGACTTGGGTCGGCTATGCTTACAGAATTGAAAGCTGTCCCATCTAGTTTATTATGGATGGGAACTCCAGAGGGGGGAAGGATAGAGAAGATTCAGCTTGCAGTAAGAGTGCCCAAGAAGCTCCATCCTTAGTTTTCTTTAGTCTCTGCGGGTCTAACGCAGAGGAGTGATGACACCTCATCAGTGCAACTTCCACTGCTTTCTGCTGGTGTTATGAGTGCCGCTGTGTCTGAGCTTCTGCTATGAAAGATCATTTCATTTCCCAGAGGATCAGAGCTCAAGAGGGTCTTGAAGACAAGTCTGAACATTCTTTGTTTAGACCTAATTTAGCATTCACATCAACATTAACTTCTTCCTTCACAGCACCATTTCCGATGTAATTGCTTCTGCTGCATTCCACCAACTTACTGTGCAGTTGCTTTCGTAACAACTGTAACTGAGCCAGAATGGTTTCCCGACAGACTAATTATTATTTTGTCTATATCATCCTTGTGCTATAGAGAACAGGGCTGAATATTTTCCTTTTAAATGCAAGTTTTGCACAGAACTGAAAGGTCCTTTTTGCTGTTCAGCATATATAAATGTTCCAGCAACTAGGTGCTGCTTTTTATATTCCTGTATGTATATCCTGAGAAGGTATTTGACTTCCATTCATAGAGAAGTTTCTCAGGACAAACTCTTTTCACATGGATCTCGCCTCTCTGTGAATAAGATATGCAAAGTAACGAACCCCGAGGAATGTATCATTCAGGCATCATTAATCAATATATGCAAGCATATACATATGTGTGTATATTTACAGATACTTACATACACACACATATATATGCATATGCATATACAAAAAGCTGTTCCAGAACATTTCTGTGTAAAACTCTGTACAAACCACCATAAGCAGTAGGCAGGACAAATAACAAAAAACATCCAGAATCTGGGAACAGGACTTGGGAAATTATGTTCAGTGCAATGAAATGTTGGTACAAGGCAGGTAAGTTGATACCCACCATGAAACACTTTGTAGAGCTGAAAAACATCATGGTATCGTGTGTCTATCAGGGATAGACAAATGCTGTCCCCTTTCCCAGCAGATATGACAAGCTTGGATTCCTCCAGAGAATAGCACTAAGTCCAACTCATATGAAGAATTCCATCAATATTAGGTTGTTACTTCTGGAGCCCACAGTAATATGCTTTCCAGACTTCTAATAATCAAACTTCTAGATTTGAGTTAGAAATATGTAGTTTTGCTTTTGAAAACGCTGGAATGCAAAACATCATGACAAGTTGTCCCTCCAGTTCTACATCTATCAGACACAGATAAGAAACCCTCACTGTATGACACAGATGTTGACAAGACCAATTCACCTCAATGTATGAGGGACCAAGGTATTACACTGAAAGATGTAAGGACAAAAAAAAAGGAAAAAAACCACAGTGGCAGCAACTACAGCTGTCTGATGAGAAGATTCTGACAGTTCTTTTCAGTGATGAAGATTTATTTGGAGGTTCAGGAATCCATAAGTTCAGATGCTTGTTTGAACCTCCTCATTTGTGAATAAATATAGGGTTTCTGTGGTCACATCAAAAATAACACAAAAGACAGAGGTAAGGGAGTTGTGGTGAAGACGAGAGTCTGATGGTATTTTGATATTCTGCTATTTATTCAGAGTGATCCCAGGAAACAAAGAGGCTGACAGCTTCTTCAGCAAAGACAAATTGCATTCCCTGTTGAGATTGCTGAAGATTCTAAATTCAGTACGAGGGTTTGGTGAAATATTAATTTGGCACTTATTTACTGCCATCTGTTCCAGATACTCCAGGTAAGTACTAACAACATATCACTGGCATGAAGGATTTGAAGTTGTAGGAGTAACCAGTATGGAAGATGATTCCTGTCTCCAGGAAAGGCAATCTGTCTCAAACACACCTTATCCAGCATTTCTACCCTTCTGAAAGACTTCAGCCATGAATTGAATACAGGGTATGTTGGTTAAACATCATACCAGCCAAAACTGTATAGTTTCAAAGCTCAACTGCAATTCTAATGCTATCTGTTTTGCACTCCACATGTAATAATAAAATATTTTAAAAGCAATGGATTGGAAGGAGGGAAAACAAGTGTTGAGGAAGCACGGTCAGCACGTTATAGAAAAAAACCCACATTCTGAACCCATCATGTTCAAAGTTGTAATTTGCATTATGGTTAATAGAAATTAGGTAAAGATAAGTGCAGAATTCATCCCAGTGCTGCCTTCTTCAAGACATGACTAAATATCTTAAACCATCATAAAAGCAGAAGCTTGCAGAATATTAAATACACAGGCACCCAGAATCTCCACCATAGGACTGTCTTTCTAAACATACCAGTAACCAGCAATGCCAACACACTTAGACGGCAGCACAGCATTCTCAACACTAGTTGGCTTGGTATCACCCAAACCAATCTTGCCCAGCCCAGCCCTATCCTGCACAGCGTGTGGAAGATCTTCACTCCAGCAAGGGTAAAAATGTGGAAAGGATTGGACACAGTCTTGTTCTCCTGACTGCTGGTGCCCCCTTTCTCCTCCAATACTTCACACACACTTTTTCTTCCCGCAGAAATAATAGGTCACTCTTACTTCTTTTGGATTCATAAAGGGCCCAACTCCTTGGGAGCTGACATACAAGAGAAAGCAGTTTGGGTGCTGACTACTGCTGCTACGTGCACAGAAATCTAGCTGACAGGGAACAGGCAGGGGAGTGAGACAAGACACCAAGAGAGATTTCTCATAAGGACTCCAGCACCCTTCATCTAAAACATTAAATAGCATTACAAGTGGCATGCCTGTATCATGAAAGATTTAACTGGTGAAGTCTTATCATCACCCTCACCGTCATCAATTTTCATGTAAGTTAGAGACATCCAGCCTGATTAAATGTATAAAAGCCATCCAATTTAAAAAGGAGCAGTTTTATAATTTCAGAACACAAATTAGAGATTGCATCTGAGACTACCTAGTGGGAACTGTTTGGAGAAAGATCTTGATTGGCTAAACGTTTTGCAGATAACTGAGGTTTTGCAAAATAGTTTGATTTAGTGCCTAGAAAAGGAAAATGAGCTCTAACCACTGAATGTATGGACAGATTTCAAACTCATTGTTGGGTCTGCTTGTTAAGAAAATTCTACTTTGAGCCAGTCACACAAGTTAAACAGCCAGGTTTTTTAAAACAGCTCTCTGGTCTATGAGAGAGAACGGTATTATCCACTTTTTGTGTGCTTACTCTGTTCCGGTGATCAGTATAAAACTGCAGACAGTATTTTGCAGGGGATGTAAGTAAGCCAGAATCCCATGGATTTACAGAGGAATGTAATTAATCTGCCAACAAAGTGTAGGTTAACTTCTCAGCACAGTTAACAATAACCTAAAGGTAACCGAATATGCCATAAACTTGACAGCAATAGCCACAAGCACCACATCTTGTGAGGGTGGCTTACAGATCACAAAAGTGAATCAAAACCTCCTTCACTTTGTTAAAATTAGGGGGAAAAACTAAAAGTGGGAATATTATGATCTTGATGATACAGTGAAGGCAGTTCAAGAAGTTCCTTTGCATTTTATTTTACTAGCCTACTACCTTTCAGCCATCTTCAATTTATTTTTCTTCATCTTTCTTCATTGTGCCTCACTCATTTCTTTATACAACACTTCTACAAAGAGAAAGAAGGAATCAGTCAATGTGTCACCACTATCTAAAGTTTTTAGTAAAAGACCTCTAAAAAGACATAATCGAAGACGTGAATTTTAAGTCCAATAACATTGGTCTGTTACATCTCATGTAATTTGACTCTTGCCATACACAGCACGCTGATTGATGTATTGGGTGTTTTGTCCCTCTAACTGAAGGGTATCCTGACTGTTATAGGACTACTTTTGTCCTTCAATTTTGCAAAAAGTTCAAAATGCAGCTTATAGATCACATTCACTAATGCATTCAGTCACTTAGGGCTTGGCCAATTTGCACTGTTAACACGCTGTTTCAACGCAAAGGTTACAAAGCTTAGATGTATCTTAAAAGTTAAAGTTCTGTTGTCACTTTTTACCCCTTCACATACAAGTAGTTCTGTTTATTCTCAACTCAGCAGCGAAGTTATCGATTAAGTCGGCTTAGGTCAGCCCACTCTGCAATTCCGGCCTCAATCCTTACATTGTTTTCCAATAGCTTGCTTTATTGACTTCAAATTCTTGTTCTTGACTTCAGGATCTTGCTTTTAGTTTTAACCCTGTCCAGTGTTCTTTGCTCTAGTTTTATTTTACTGTTGCCTCAAAGTGCCCAAAGAAATTGCAGCTGAATGTAAAGACATGTCTGCTGGGCTAAGAGGGAAGAAACCAAATTAAGCATCAGTAAAAAGGCATACAAGGCCTGTCACACTAGTTTCAGAATACTTGCTTTTCAATCTAAGGGCATATTACCCCTTATCAAAAACAATCTTCAAAACAACAACTTGCACCACTTCCTCTGCTCTTCTAAAACTCTGTAGGGAATCACTGATTCTAAGTAGTTCATTTGGTGACCTTACATATCTAGAGTCCTGAAATGTTTTCTATTTATATGGGCAAATTAAAGACAGCAGGTCTGATTTTCCACCATCTCACACTTTGTTTGTTGAATTACATTTGTGCTGAGCAAACTGTAGAATCTCATTATTCCTATTGGGCAGCGTTTTTACTCACTTTGTCCTGTGGAGAATCAGGCACACAAATCAGACTTGAGCTGATTCTGGGAGACCCCTACCTGTGAATCTGAGGGCATAACTGCATTTTTACAATAGGGATGGTTCCAATATATGAATTCGCATTTCACAAAAATCCAGAGGTGGTTATATTTGCGGTTCTGTACTACACTTCTGCAGCTGAAGTTAGCATTCTGTCAATGTACTTAGCTTGTTCTATTTGTTTTACTGAACAAGCATGACAGATTTGTGTGTGAATAGTTCTAAATATATATATTTTCATTGGACTAAAATATTGTTTGGGTTGGTCAGTAAAAGCTTTCAAGAGAAGTATGCTTCTGGATGTGTTTATTTCTGCAAAAATAAATATTCTATTATTTGTGTTGTTGACAGTCAGCTTTGTTGTAGTTCCAGATGAAAAAGAGAGTATGTTGATTAGACAAAATACAGCAATGTTCCATCTTCCTTCCCTGCTTCAATAAGAGAAGAGCATTTACATATTAATTCTATGACTGAACAGCTGCATTCCCTAGAAAGCACCATTCATTGCAGCAGTGAGCCCCTGAAAAGAGGCAGAAAAAAAAAAAATAAAAACAGATCTGGCATAAAACTTAAGGTGGATAGAGACACTGATTTTGCAATTCTTCTTTATTTCCAAAAGGAGTACTCTTCATTTTAAGGAGTGTATGTGGACACTTCCATACAGCCTATCACAAGAGTATTCCAACTATCCAATAAGCGAAAAGAATACTATTATTTCACAACAAGGTAAACTGAGGCATAAAGGGATTATTTACTAGATTTCAAAAACTATTTACCTAGAAATGTAAATTTGTATTCTATGTAGAGAGCTAAGTGATTTGCCCAGAATTATGCAAGAGATCCATGGCACAGTCAGAAACAATTTCTGTCTCCAGTCCCCATTTCCATGTCTTATCCTTTACAATACAGAATCACACTTTTGTCTTCTCTACTGTTTTGTTATCTAACTTTAAAATACATTGGAAACAGAGATACATGGCTGTTCTTTTGTCAAGAACTGCAACGAAGGCTGACGTGTGTTTTGTGCATCTGTAAAAATCTGTGAAGATGGAAAGCAAAGTCAGCTTCTGTGAGGTACTGAGCATTAACAGTACCATAACTTGTCATTTTTGAAACACAGCATAGTACTAAGAATAAGATGAAAAGTGAAGAATTCTTGTCTTAGCTGAATTTGTCACTCACATTTCCAAAATTTACGAACTATCTCTGCTATTGGTGATTTCCCCTGTGATCAAGAGATGTGAATGAAAATAGGCAGCCTCCCACCATGGCTTTAGAAGGAAAAATTGGTGGGAAGCAGGAAAATCTCTCTTAATTCTCAGGACATTTTGTACTTAATCTTCCTGGTATCAAAAGTGTCAAGTTAAATCAGAAATGTTGTATTAGAATTGACTGGCAGGACTTTTCCTGATGAGGGTCTATAAGAATACTAGCACTTGACATGAAAAAAGACAAAAATATGCAACTGAAGGTCCAATCCTGGAAACACTCATTTCTTCCGCTGTTGGCATCAGTATGACTAAGCAGATGAACAGAGACTACTTTTATAAACAATGAGGCTGTAGAGTTTCACAGTATATTAATGTAGTTTAAGAAGCTCACCTGATTCTCAAGTCATCCCATCACTTTGGTCACCGACTCATACTCCTACAGGTATAACTGCTCTGGGCTATGTGACAAATTCAATCAGTACAATTACACAGAATCACAGAATGGTAGGCATTGGAAGGGCCCTCTGCAGATCCCCCAGTCCAACCCCCCTGCTAAAGCAGGTGCCCCTAGAGCAGGTTGCACAGGAATGTGTCCAGGCGGGTTTTGAATATCTCCAGAGAAGGACACTCCACAACCTCCCTGGGCAGCCTGTTCCAGTGTAATAATCCTTCAAGACAGTCTTGGTTTTAATTCAGCTTTCCTGAATTCAATCATAGATGTTCTGCTTAATATTCACTATCATTGCAAGCAACAAAAGCAGAATGCTTCATGACAATGTTTTAAGGGAATACTATTTATCAGTGTTTTAGGGAGAAAAAGCAGCATTATTGATCTTATTAAATATCTTTATATTATTGATCTTATTAAATATCATTAAATTACATTACTAGCCTTGAAGTTAAGGACTTGGGAGCCAGCTATTGTCCCCAAGAAGTAACTGACAGTCTCTAGCAGGTTACGCTGCCTCCTCATCTGCAGGTTCAGAGCCACTAAGCATATTTGTCCAGTCTCCCAGTCATGCAGGACTTTGCATGCCCCACAGCCTACAACGCATGATAGAATACTGTCTTTTCTATAACTTACAGAATCCTGTGCATGATACCTGATTATTTTTGTTTTCTGCAAAAATGTACACTACATGCTACCAATACAAATTAGGAGCTTGCTCTGCTGCCTTCTGGAACTTCCAACAGTGTTTTTATATAGACTTTTGCTTATTTCTCCTCCCCTGTATGTTTTGCTTCTTCTAAATTAGAACTTAACAGAACTTTTGAAAGATATAATCAGATGTTAAAGGCAAGGTAAAGTTTTTAAAGCTTATTCAGCTGTAGCTATGAGATCACACAGTAAACTACCAGGAACTGAAATCATGCAGAGGAGAAATGTCAACTAGCTGAAAATGTACTTGAAAGAATAGCAGTCAAAAAGAAAAAGAGGAAAAAGTAAACATAAAAAGGATTCTAGCATTCCAGATATGCTACCATCTTTATGTCAGCCTCCTGAAGGACTCAGATGAGAGCCTGCACCACAACAGATTACACAATTTTTAAATAAAACATACTTTGTCTTGCCTTTTTTCTTTCCTTCTATTTTGTAACAAGAGGTCCTGCTCAGACTGGCAATTAGCGACAATATTAACAGTATATCATACTGTGCTCAGGAAAGCAGAACTGGACACAGAAGAGACCATATAGATAAAAATCATACTTTCTGTCGAGTTCTTTCAAGGATGATTTTCAGATTTGCTGTTTTTCACAATACAGTACTCCATCACCTGGAGGATTTTATTGTGAGTGAGAAAGGTTGTTGCGTTTCTTCCACCAAGTTATCCAAGTGACAAGGAATCAGTGGGCCTAAACTCGATGCACTCAATGGTCATTGTGCCATTTCCACTAGGTTCTATTCGTCTTTGGTATTACTGTCACAGGTTTAAAAAAAGGTACAACGATTGTGACGGTCACATTTGAAAATCATACTCTACATTCCTAAAAAGCTCTTCCATGAACTTTCTTCATGAGAATCATTCAAACAACTTCACTTTAATTATTACAAGCACAGTAGCTCTCATCAAAATGCCTCTACTTAATAGTATAAGCCCAGCTTGGAAAACTTCAGCATTATACACTTAATGCTACAGAATTTTAGTGTCTGAAGGAAGCTTGCATTTTCATCAAACATAAGGCTCAAATAACGTCTGACTGATCAGTTCAAGAGTGCTTCTTTCAATCAGAATACTGAAAACATATGCTGCCAGAAACTTGGCTATGAATAACCATTTGCTACTTCATTTAAATAAAAGATATTTCTTGCACGAAGTACCCTTATTACAGTCACAATACCAACCTGGGTCTAAGTAACAGCACTATTTTACCAGTTATTAATATATTTTATAGCTCTTTGAAAAGCAAACTAATGCTCAAAGAAAAATAAGTTGATTATTATTTTAATTTAGTTATAAGGACAAAAACATTTTATGTAGTCAAGTTTCTATGAAAGTACTGATAAAAGAAATTTTAAAATTACAAAATATTTGTCATCTGTCTTAATTTCAAAAAGTAATAACTATATTTAGAAAGTTAAGAGGTCACAGACAATTTTTCAGACATTTCTTTAATTTATTTTTGATTTTGGGGTGGGTTTTTTAGGGGTTTCTTGTTATTGCTCTCAGAAAAAAGGCATGCCAACTGTTTCACGCAGTTAAGTTCCTGCCACCTTGCAGTTACATTCTACTCTTAAAACACAAGATCATGTTTTTATGCTTTTAGATATTTTATGGTTTTATACTTTTATTTTTCTTTTCTGGGTAATTAATGTTTAATATGTCTTCCAGGGGGTTGAAAGGGTGGTATATAGTTTGGCATGGACCTACTACTTTCTTTTAACTTGCTGAAGACAAGTTCAAGCACATTGCCTGCTATAAATGTCATTGGTATTGATACATGGTCCTGTTATAGACCAGCAATGCACTACATCAGGCTATTTTGCAAACTAGCTATTAAAAGACAGACTCTTCCAGAAATTTGCCAAATACAACATGAAAAAAATGCAAGAATAGGGGAGAGCAGAAAGAAAGAGACAACCCTGCTTATAGTGGATACCACTAGTCACAATATGCTTACTCTCCAGTCACTCATGGATTTCTTGTGGGAATTGTACTAGAATAGAAAAATAAGAATGTATCTGTATAAGATCATACCATCAGCAAGTTAGCAGATGACACAAAACTGGGAGGAGTGGATGATGACACCAGAGGGTCATGCTGCCATCCCGAGGGACCTGGGCAGGCTGGAGAAATGGGCTGACAGGAACATCATGAAGATCCACAAGGGCAAGCACAAAGTCTTGCACCTGGGCGGGAACAAGCCCAGGCACCAGTAGGTGCTGGGGGCCACCCAACTGGAAAGCAGCTTGGCAGACCTGGGGGTCCTGGTGGACACCAGGTAGAACAGGAGCCACCAATGTGTCCTTGCTGCAAAGAAGGCAGCGAGGTATCCTGGGCTGCGTCAGGCAGAACATCGTCTGCGGGCCCCATGAGGCGATCTTTCCCCTCAGCTCAGCACTGGAGAGGCCACGTGTGGAGCGCTGTGCCCGGTGCTGGGCTCCTCGGTACAAGAGAGACACAGACCTTCTGGAGAGAGTTCAGTGAAGGGCCACAAATGCTATTAAGGCACTGGAGCATCTCACATGTGACAAAAGGCTGAGAGTGCTGGAGCTGTTTAGCCCGAAGAAAAGAAGGAAAGATGAGGCTCAGGGGAGTCTTATAGATGTATATAAATATCTGAAGGGAGGATGCAAAGACGGCAGAGCCAGGGTCTGTTCGGTGGTGCCCAGAGAAAGTACAAGAAGCAATAGGCAGAAACTGAAATAAACTAAACACAAGGAAGCACTTTCTTTCTATGAGGGTGACCAAGAACTAGCACAGGTTGCCGAGAGAGATGGTAGAGTCTTCATCTGTGGACATACTCAAAAGCCATCTGGACATGGGCCTGAGCAACAGTTTCTAGGTTGCCCTGCTTGAGGAGAGTGAGGGGGATTGAGGGTGGACCAGATGACGTCCAGAGGTCCTACCTCAACCATTCTGTGTATCTAAAGAAAGAAAGAAAGCAGCTTGTGAATGTGCACAGAGTAGACCACTAACACATCTAGTAGAAGGACACAGCAGAGTGAGCATCCTCTCTTGTGAAGCAAGTAATTATTCCAAACTACCTTCACGTTATCCCTGGTGGACTTGCACTGATTTAATGAAAGAATAAAGAAACTTTTAGCTCAAGATGGGTAATTAAATGATCTTGGAAATCATCAGGCTGTCCTTCATATTAGAGCAAGGGCTTCTGCCTCTCTCTACACCACTGTTCTTTCACAGTTTACTGTCAGATGAAGAGGAAGAAAGGACTGGGAAATGTCAATATACAAAGTGTTTGATGATCTCTGGGTTCCTTGAACTAATATAGATGCTCAGGCAAAGACAGTGACACAATATCTAATGTTGTGTAGGACAACATCGATAGTGGAAGCAATCAAACCAAGTTGCTTCCAGAACGCAAGCATTGACTTGAAGTGACAGAGCATACAATTTTTCTGCTTTTAGCTTGGCTGGCTGGCAGATTTACACTGATGTCAGAGTATTTAACAGGGTTATCCTTATCAGCAACCTTATCTGAAAAATATTAGAGAAGACCATTCGCATAAAACAGGGCTAAATTCCTGCCAGACTTTTGAATTGAAGCCATCGAACTAATTGGCTTTATGCATAGAGAACTAACTACATATTAAACACCGCTTTGCTTTTGGAAAGCAATAATTTACTGCTTTCCCTTGACTAATCCAAATGTCCTATATGTACCTGGACACCTGTTTTGGTAGAGGGAGGAAAGCGCTTGAAATATCATCTTTTTCTCTGCCTCAATTGCCCACTTTCATATACAGGAATGTGTCAGAAAACAGTCCTCAAGCTAAGGGAGGACTCCTGGTCAAATAAGTACAATCACATATTCACAGCTTCCACATTAAGATAGCTGGCCATAAAACAGCTTGGATCTGGAAATCGTACAACTGCTGGGAGGCAGACTGCATTTGCTCAAACTCGGTGCTGCTCTAATACAGTTATCTGGCAGGGTAAACATGTATTTGCCTTTCAAAAGACTGCACAGACACACACTTAGGGTTTTTTTGTTTTCTCTTTTCCAGGCCTGAATGTTAAAGATTATCTTCCCAGAACTTTGAGAAAAGGGATTAAAAAAAAAACCCAAAAAACCCAACAAACTCAAAGAATCAGGATAATATAATATATACGCATACAGATGTGGGCTAAAAGGTGAGGAGAGATGCAGAATCTTCAGCTCCCACAGAAAGATGCCAGTTCTGTTCAAGACCTTTGGGACAAAGATCTGTATAAGTTCTCAATTTCCAGCATCAGATGGAAAGGGATGGACTCCACTATTTTTTAAAGAGTCTTCATGCTAATTTTTAAACCAATTCAACAGAAGATAAAGGTATATTTCTCATCTCTTTTCAAATACATTTTTCTGATCATCAACACAGCTGTTAATAAACATCTGTTTCAAAATACAATGAAAACACATAGAAGAACATAGGAATAGAGAAAGAATTTACTTCCCCTCAAGTCTATAACTTTTCTTATCACATGGCTGTGTAATGGTAGGCAGGCAATGGAGGAAAAGCTCAGTGGTGTGCGTGTGTGCCTCTGCATGTTCATCCATGTTCAGCAGCGGCACAGATGAACCCATTTTATGTGAAGGACAGCTGTAAATCTTAGAAAAAATACTTAGTTCCCATTCTACCGTTGAAGCAACTGCCTATAGTCCTTCTCCTCCCTTTTCCTTGCTTTTAATAAGATTGAATTTTTTTGCATGCTTTTATCTCACAGTTACATGAAAACACATCAGACACGAAAAAAAATCAAAATAACTCACAAAGATAGGAGGAACTAGGGAACCCGGGAAAATAACATTTGGGCTAGATACAAGAGCAGCTCAGATATGCTGTGCAAAACTATTACAAGAAAAGGGAATCTTCTAAGTAAATGATCAGTAGATGTAAGATTACATTATTTTTCCTTTACTAAATAAGGAATATATATGGTCTCATGAAAAGAAAGACACATAGAAAGTAATCTGTTCAAAATACGAAGTCATGTTTCCTATCTCTAGACAGCGCTTCAACTTGCATGGAATGACGCATGGTCGCTTCTAGCATATATTCTCATCATACACCACTGCCACTTTGCTTTCTCTCCACTCTCCCTCCATATATTTTCATCTTTGTTTTCTCTTCTCTCTCTAATCATGCTTCCTCACACTCACACACCCCATAATTTTTCTCTATCCCTTTAAGTTTTACTCGTTTAATAGTTTTACAGTTTTACTGGCTTTCCGCCCTATTTTTCCTGCCATCATAAGATATATTGCCTGAAGTGAAGAGTTGAAATGATTAAGATATTATAACAAGCTAAGCTGGTTGAACAACTAAAGGTTATTTTCAAAAAGAAACCCATCGAATTTTAACATATTGGTTTTGTTCAAAATTTCAGAGGTATTCAAGAAGCTGTTTTTACAAGTTCTGTTTATCTGAACACAAAAACATGAGAAAATGTTTCACATAGTTACATGAGAAAATGTTTCACATAGTTACATGAGAAAATGTTTCACATAGTTAGTTGGAAGTTTGCTTTTTTCAAACTCCATAAACTGAAAGATTATCTTCAATGCATAAAAGAATTTCTTTTAATTATTTCCTTTCACAGCAATCTTGCCAAATTCTTCCCCCTGGTATGAACTTCATTTAGGGACTTTTTTCCTACTTTCTGTTATCTGCCCTGCACTCTTCACAGAACCCTAATATTACTCAGACTCGTGAGATTTGGTGCCTTTCTACCACACTTCTGTATGAAAAACCACAACCACGTCGAAGTCCATGGATTTATACCTGTTAACACTAAAGCAAACATGAGTCTGACTTCCCTCCAGATGGCAAGCTGGCCATCCTGTATATTTGATCAAAGAATCCTTTCTTTCATCTTGAAGTAGATGCAAGTTATAGGTATTCACCAAACAGGGTGCATGTATTTGCTTAAGCAAATTCTCTGAACAGTCAGGATTTACAGGGGTCAGAACACACAATTGTGTGTTTGTTTAAACAGGGTTCATGGTACCTGATCTGCACTGTTTGGTAAATGCCTGAGAAAACTTGGTCCAAGTTACTGTTCTGCAGGACTCATAAACTCAATATGAAATTAATAGCAAATAACAACATCTTTCTTATCACAGTTTTCATATCATACAGAAATAAGCATAGTATCCACACATTAAACAAACACAAATCCTTCCTGTACAGAAGGCTAAGGGGAGACACGTATAAAGCAAAGATTACAGACAGTCACATAAAGATTATTGTCATATTAAGTTATATAAAGTCCTGGTACTAATTGATGCATTTGTGCCACCATCAGCAAATCAAGGTTACAGAGCCCTGTGAAGCTCAAACTCAGTTGAAACATATGAAGAACAGAATGGAAAAATAGACTGGAAACTTAGACAGGTCTTTAGCTTTGATCCCGGTATGATAAACAGATTCTGAAGTGTCATAGAAGTATAAAAGACAATACAATATAGCCATACCTAAGTTATATACCCTGAATGGAAAAGAACAACAACAAAAAAATCTCTGGCTACCCTAGATTAGAAGAATAGTTAAATTTGAGTTTATGTGAATAGTGTAATTAAGCTTTCTTAGTGCTTTAGAAGTAATCAGCCACAGCAATATAAATCTTAAAGTAGCGACTTAATTTCTGACTGAGCAGTGAAGTGCAAATCAGATTATATTCCAGAACACTGTATATAAGTACTTTCAAGTGTTTATCCGCTTGTAAACACTGTGCATATTTTCTGGAAAAATTAACAATTTTGATCCCCTGCAACTGATTCACTAGAGCCTCAGGTCACTCAGGGTTTGGGGGGTGGTGGCGGTGGTGGAATCTATAGCCCCTCTCCCACCCCAAATTTGTTTTACAAGGGTAAGAACATTTATTTCAAAGCAGAAGCTTTCACAGGTTACTCTTACGTGCCTATTTCAGAAACTTCAAAATCAACATGCTGTGTCTTCACCACTATCACAACCTTCAAAAATTCCCTATGCTTTTATTTGTTACAAATAAATATTTACTGTAAATAAAAAGTCAACTCACACTTGGAATCGAGCAAATTACCTTGCTTCTGTGTACAAGCTATAAAACCGCAAAAGCAAATCTACAGGCAAGTCAATATTCTTCCCTGTTATTCCACAGAGATGCATTTAAGATGGATTTAACTTTATTTGAAACTTTACTCATAACTCAGATTTTGTTACTCGTAGTGAATAGTAACCCTACAGCCCTTGCCAAAGCATGATTAAATTTTCAGACTAGATTATATATGCTTTACATCACTGGAAGGTCTCAAAGATTTCTTCTTACGCATGTGAGAATATTTTCATGCTAAATTACACTCTCATTTAAAGTGAAAAGATTCTAATACAAAACAAAGTGCAGACATTATATAAGTTGACTAGGATACACCTCAAGAGAAGAATGTTTTTTCTTTTTTTTTTTTCTTTAAGAGAAGCACAAGAAGATCTCAACCAGTTTCTTGAGAGTCGGGTTCCTCAAGAACACATTATCTGTCACTGCACTCAGGTCCAGCTACGGGAATAAATTAAACCTTTCTACTGCTATGCTCAATTGACCTTGTGCTGCTCATCCTTCTCATTTCTCCTGACAGATTTTTTCCATTTCAGATAGAGAAAACCTAAAGGTAATAATTTCTTTTCACTGAACTAAGTCCTGACATTTGTGCCTCTAGAATAGAGAAAAAAGAAACAAGGAGAGGAGGACATGTGATAATGTCATACTTCCCCCCCCCCACAAAAAAAAGATAGTCAAACTTTCAGAGCATAATGAAGCAAGCAGCAATAGAAATTAGATGTGGTTATTTTCCAGGCATACCATGCTGTTTCTGCCTACTCGGCTACTTGCCATTTCCTTCTGCCTGTGGAAGCTGTACACAGTCTGTAGTACTGGCCCAGAAAATACACTCAAAGTTTAAATTCAGCACCTCTTTTTGCAAGAGAGATTTTTTGCAAGCTCAAAATATTTTATATGTCTATTATTTTCTTTAAAACAGACAACACATAAAAAACATTTTTATGATACTTTGATCCACTTTGACCCAGGATTAGTTGACTTTAAATACAGAGAGAATAAGGCCACAGTATAAGAAGCTTAAAAAAGTGAAATGTAGAAGATACACATCAGAACATCATTGCACGTATACATTTGCATTTCTACACTAGGCAAGATTTAATCCTAGAATTCTTTATCAGTCACGTAGTGTAGAAAGTTTAGAGATACTAAAGGAAGTCTATTAAACCGAAGGGATATTGGTACCTTCTGAGAATTCGAATCCAGCCTGAAAGACGAGACGTCTAACTCAATTCAATCCATCCTTATAAAGCAAGAAACTGATATAAAAAAAGGTAAACAGGACTGCTGTCTTCTGAATTAAATCTCAGGGAGCAAACCTGAGGGTATCTTATCACAGTTGTCAGTGCAAGGCAGAGAGAAAGCCTGTAGGCCTAGTTGTACTGCTGCTATCTACTGCAAAATATCAGCAATTTTAAATGTCTGGAGTGCATGCTGTTTATATTTTAGTAGTGCATATACTTGTCCCCTAAAACCTTTTTAAAATAAGTCTTTTATTTATTTACTTTGTCTGTAATAAACAAACAGTGTTGCTTGCTATTGTATGAATAAGAAAGTGATAAATAAAAAAAAATATATAAAAAAAATTCTTCCATTCCTAAACTTTGTTTCACATGAAATCCTTTCTTTACATTCCTTCAGGGTCCCCTGACCTAACTTGCATATTAAATGGGTGAAGGGAAAGTTCCTTGAAAATGACTGTTGACTAAATGGTAAAACATGTACTTCCAAGTGTATCCATGCTTCCCTTTAAGCTTGTGGTCTGGGATCTAGCAGAACTTGGATCTGTGCTCTCTAACAGAACATAATAACAAAAATGACATCCATGCCAGAGCTTCTAGATAGTGTGATACGTCTCGAGAATAAAACTTATACCTTTCCTTCTGTCCCAAAGTACATTTGGTTGCATTCATTCGGGATCCCCTAGGCCCATCTACAATGTCTCTCAACTATCTAGTTAAAATATTAGTGGTTTTGCTGTCATTCTGTCAGGTACTGCAACACAGAAAAAATAAATCATTTTATAAGACTACGTGTAATTTTTACAAGGTATCAGAGACATAAGATGTGCAATTCTACCACCACGTACCTGACCAACACTTCCCTCCAAATGTTTTCCCTTCGCTGCTTGCCTCAGAGTTACTTCTGGAGTGACACCTTGTTCGTTATTGCTACATGGCAAACAAAGACATACTGGCAACCTTCAGAGTTACTCAGGATTTGGATTCAAGTTTAAGACACAAATATTTCATGCAAGTCTTAGGGAGCTTCCTCTTCATCCCCACAGCTTGTTGCTGGGCCGTTACCTACAACAGTGAGACCAGTGCAACAGGCAAGGGAGGCCGCTGCGGCCTCTCAGCCTGGGCCCACGCTGCAGCAGTACCTGCATCTCCTCCCAGAGCCACCTGAGATTTGAAGTTAGGAGATTTTAAATACAAGATATTCAGAATGAAGTAATGTAGATTTCCGATATAGGCTGCGGTAATTATTTGTGGGCTGCATTATTACTTGTCTGAACAAACACGTAGGTCTATAGCACTGCATCGTCATCTTCCATTACTTTTCAGGAAAGCTTCTCCCTTTTCTTAATCATTCCTATTCAAACTTCTTACATTTCTTTATATTTTTTGACTGTTTTGGTGAAAAGCACTTAGCTGGCCTTGTGGTCGTTTCTAACATGGCCTTTCATACCTGCTACATAGTATATGTTACCACTGGTGGGATGCTGGGGACACTGTAGGCTGGTCTGTTACAGCCATCCAGGCCTGCAAAGTTTCAAAGGCCAGAAGCAAACATTTCCTTTTTCTGCTCCAGAGAAGGAAAAAAAGAAAAAAGTCACAAAAAAAGTCTCAAAGCACACATCTACTGTTTATATAGATCTCTTTACAAGAATATACAAACACCAAAACTCAGGAATGACTGAGGATGGAAAAGAGAGCCATGTTACAACTTCCATAAAGAAAAGACAGCAACAGATCTTTGGCAGTGGATTTTGTGTGTGAAAACCACTAAATTCATGTAGATTAGAAAATACACTGGGAAAGGCATAGCAACCAACTGTTCTTTTGCCTTAAAAGAGCAGAAAAGAAAGAGAGAGGCCCCTTTCAGGCTGTAAAGAGAAGAATAGCACTACAACGTTTTTAGTTAGCACTCAGCACATCAAACACAGGGAAGAAGAAAATTCCAACTTGAAAAGCCAATTAACTTTACCTTTCCTACTGATGAACTTGATCTAACCTAAACCAGATTGTCTGGTTTGACATTAAGAATTTTAACGTATTGATTTTGACGTCTGACCTCTAACAAATACCTAGTATGTCGGCTCATGCTGTCCATCGGGGTAACTTTCTAATGGTCCAAATCAATAGAATATTTGTTGTTTGTTTTAAACTGTATTGAAAGATTTTCTTTTTCATGTTTTAAACTGCTGGATAGCTAGATCAAGTTACAGCTGTCACTCTTTGGAAAACCCACTCCTTACAGATGACAGACACAATAAAAAAACCCTTCATATGTACTGAAGAACAAATAGGAGCGCAAATAATCTGCAGCTCCAGGCAATTTAAGGCTTTGAGACTCATTCTGAAAAGAACCATCTGTGTAACATCAAATAAGTGGTTTTTGTTAGGTCAGTCTTTTGTATCATTCACAACACAAAAAGAGGTAAACTACCCACACATCCAAAAAGATTTTTTCTATTTTATGACTACCATATCTTGCCCCGCATACCATAGCACTCGAGGCAAGCGGTGTCACTGACGGTGCCTCGTTTATTTTATTCTCTAATTCAAACGTTTTGGCCTATCTACCCAATCCCTGTATGGAGAGCCTTCTGAGAGCAGAATGTTGTGGGGTTTTTCCTGCACATTTGTAAACAGCTCAGAAAAGCAAGGCGCCTGCTCCCTGGCTAGTATACAGTGTTTACTGCTAACAGTACTAATACAGAAAAGCTTAAAAAAAAAGGGGGGGTGGGGGGGTGGTAAAAAAGGTAGCCACCACTTCTTTTCTTTTGGGCTTCAACTTCATGTTTCAGGTCCCTTGAGCAAGTACAATTTTAGATTAAATAGAACGGGAATTTGCAATCCTAAATCATCACTGAGATCTCAGACATTTTGACATGAACCAAGCTTTTCATTGCCATTGCTGGAAAGCTTTAATTTGTACCACAGTGTTGTATTCACAGACCATGAATTGAAAAATAGGGCACAAAACATTTGCTTAAAATGATTTGTCATGTTCATTGTTTTTTATAACCACTGCCCTGTGTTAATTGTTCAAGATTCAATGGTTCAAGATTCTTGAAACTCCTTCAAGTCCAATTAAGGTGGAAATGTTGATGAAACTTTCACTGAAGTTGTGCTTGTTGCTAGCAAAGAATCAAATTCTGTCTTCATTTCAAACACGCTGAAGTAAATAGCCTAATTTAAGAAACTGGGACTGCAATTCATTCTTGCAACTACAATGCTTATCATGACATGGAAATAATTTGTTTATTCTCTTAAGCTTATTATTTGTCTCATCACCATAATATTACAGAGTAATCATCTGCAAAGGCACAATTAAAAAATCACAGAGAACTCTAGCAACTCCGGATTGAAAAATAAAAAAAAAAATAAAAAAAAAAAAAAAAAAAAGAAGGATGATAGATTTATCTTTAGGGAAAAGTAGTACCTTGGAGAAACTGGACCTTGTTGATCCAAGCGAGTAGGGTAATTTCAGCTCACTAATGGGGACATTATCATCACTTGTTACTCTGTGTTCAGGCACCACTGAAGCTAGCTGTTCTGTTTGACTCCAGGTGAGAAACCAGTCTTACACACATTGCAACTACAATCTCCGTGATTTTAAACATACACGCTGATAATTGAATAGTAGCAAGGACAGAATAGCCTCAGTCCCACAAGACAAAATAGGTAAATGCCAACTAGAACCCAAAATTTCTCTTTTGCCTTTCATCTCGTTCATCTAGGAAATGACAAAGGACTACAAAATAAGATTGCTTAACCAGAGCAATATTTTTGTAGCTTGTTAAATATACATAAAAGCAGCTACAAGTTCCACAGGACAATGTAGAAAATGTCAGGCTCAAAACACTGAGAGACTGAATTAATCCTCAATTTTTATAACTTTGGCTTAATATGAAAGGAGAACAAGATGCTCTTGTCTCCAACATGGTATTTCCTTACGTTTCTGATCTTTTTTTAACCTTACTTACATTTACTTTTAAACAAGTATTTATTAGCTTTTATCACTTGAGCCAAATTGGAACTGAATTTTAAAAATCCAGGTCCTACCTGGACAATGATCAGGAAGTGACAGAAATCTGGCCCTACATATCCATCAAATATTACTTCTGCAAAAAACATCGTGCTATTGCTATCAGCTGGGAGCCCGATTGTCTTATGCCCTAGAAACAGAGAACGGTCTCAGCAGGAAGTAAAATTTCATAGGGAAGAGGAAACAAAAAAAGTATGGCTCATTTCTATCATTTTCCCATCCATCTTAAAATTTACTGCAGTGTTTTCACATAGGAAGGATTCTCTATTTTCAGTGATATGACCCACAACTCAATTATCTCACTGCTGTAAAACAAGGCTTCTGTTCAAGCAGCTGCGCAGATAATCCACATTCAGAGATTATGTGGGACTGAAAACATGAAGACACAGCACTGGGCTGACATGCAAGATATTGACCTGGTATCACCTTCCTTCCCCCTTTCCAGTGCTGCTACTGTTTTTCACTCTTAGTGCTCTTTTATATCACCCCTTGTAAAAGTGAGCAGTGACTGCGAGGGAAAGTAAAGCAGAAGGGATTCTGCTGCAAAACAGAGAAGGACGTGTGAACGGAAATTAGCAGATGCCAAAAAGGAGGAAAAGTGCAGCTCCATAAAGTCCTGTGGAGGGAAACTTCCTCCAAAATCCCTTATTCTTTCTGATATGCTTATGGATCTTGCAGAGGGATTTACACGATAAACTCCCCTGCCTTACCCACACATACCTGATAGTTCCACTGTAGCTCAGTAGCAGCAACTTGAAGATGAAAACCAGAAGCTATAGGCACCAAAGTATATTAGATTTCAGTGCTTAATTAAAGAAATCAACAGAAGTTTTTGCCTCTCCTTTGTCACAGAAGAAAAAAAAAAAAACCCAAACTCCAGCTTCTGATCACCTTTACTATCATTTTTCTAATGCTAACTAGAAAGTCATAAAATCCATGAAACCATTTGAAGCTGACCTCCTTCATCACATTAGACTTGAAAGCCAAACGCCATGGAGACACTATAAAAGAAAAATCAGAGGTTTGGATTTCCTCATTCAAGCGGATAACAAAATAATAACATTGCTGATACTAAACAACAACTGAAGCGAAAATTTAAAAAATACCTGGCAATACCTGACAGAAATCAAAACCAGCTATAGGATCTCTGCATTGAGCAAAGAAAATAGAAAAACCAGATGTTACAGCAGACAGAATATCCTGGTTTTAGGAAATGAGACACAGCAGGGATCACCACATTTAAATCGGTCACTAATTCTTTCCTGGTTATTTCATTTAAATAATACATTCTGATATTTGCAATCTCCTTCCTTTTGCCTCGCTGCACACACACAGCCGTGACATAATTTTATCTTCTTAATTACTACCTTTAAATGAATTTACAGAGGAAAGTTATACCAGCAACAACCCGGCTGCTAACACCAGTCCTCAAAAGCATTCAGAAGGAACACAGCTCTGAGTTGCTTATTTATTTATTTTTGCCAACAGGAGTCTAGCACCAGCAGCTCTCCTTAATCAATTTTTCCTTTTCTCAACTGAACAAGTACATAAAAAGCAAGGAGACTGGAGAGAAATGCAGTCTGAGTGGAGGACACAGAAGAAATGAGTGAGTAGAGACTAACCAAATGGTACAACTGTACTTATTTCAGTGGTTTTCTGCATCAGTGTAGTCGTCTCCTCCCCTCTGATACATTAAAGCAATTTCCCCATACTACTTTCTTCTCAGCACACAGCTGGTACCTCCTGTAACAAGTTTAATGAAATACAACTTCTGAGTTACTATACCAATTCATTTTAGGTCTGTTAGAGAGATATCATCTTCCAGTGGTAGATATATGCCTATCACATGAGTACACAGAAGATGAAGGCAAGCAGTAGGCTCTGATGGAAGGTGTGTGTGTGGGGTGAATCTACAGAAAGAACATTCCCAGAAGAATCCAATTCGTAACTTTTTTTACCTTCTGATTAATCTCAGGAGAGATGATTAAGGATCAGGAGTAAGAATAATTGAATTTACCAGAATGCCTTATGTACTAATGAAACGTTTAATTCGGTCAGCAGAAGACGATGACCAATTAGATTTGCAAAAATAGGTTTGAATTCCCACCCTTTTTCCCTTGAATAACAGAGTCTAGTATATTTATTGCAAGCTCTTGGGATATATAGGTACTCAGAACAAGCTATCTTTTTTGACGTGTAATTAAATTAACTGATATAAATTACAGGTTTTAAGCCCTAATAAAATAAAATAAATCCCTAACTAAATCCATTTTTTGTATTCCATTCTTTCTTCCTACCATCATCGGAGGGGCTTTCTCTTCTGAGCATCTGGGAGCCATCATATCAAGCTCCGGATATTAAATGTACATGAAGTTCTCCACAGGCCTAATGAGTTACAACGAAGGTCACATTCTCCACTGCCCAAATGTAATTTGAACAATTCCTTGCAACAAGAGTTGTGACACACTTGTGTATAAACACTTCTGACAGTAAAAATTGGAGTAAATTTTTCTATTTCTCTTCTTTTCTACAGCACAAAGATCTAGTATGGCAATGTAGTAGATTTTCCTTTATCACTGCTAGTATCAGTGACATTTTCATATTGACTGTTCCAATTAAATTTCTCTGACCGAGTTTCATATAGTTTCACAGTAAAAACACATAATCTAATATGTGAAATATGTTCTGAGAGCTTGGAAAGGATCCAAGTTTGACTTGACATAACACTGGGTTTCTTTAAATCAACTATAAACAGTGCATTACTACAACAGTGAAATTAAGATTGTTCCTCGTATTTCAGAGAAAAGAGGAAAACATATTCAAATATTGTTAGAAGAAATAAAACATTTCACATATGGATAAATGCTAGCTTGCTAGCATGGCAGGAAGTTGAACAGGATCATTTCTGCCAAAACCATTAGCAAATTGCCTTACAGTGATTGGCTTGGCTGCAAGTCCTAGATTCTTAGGTTTTATGGTTTGGGATTTTTTTTTCCCCTCCTCTGCTTTGTGTTGATTTGGGGTTTCTTTGAGGGGAGGAGAGAGATACTGGCTAGGGGGAGGATCAAGGAGTTACATTAATCCACACATAACTTGTATGTTAAGTCATTTCTTCTGGATGTTTTGCTACTCAGGTACATCTGGCTTTGTTTAATGGCAGTTATTTAACTGAATCACATTTTTGTTGCAGGAATCTACAATATTCTAATGAAAAGCTTGAAGGAAGCAGAGGCTAAACACATTTCATCTATTTTTGCCTGTTCCATACTGCTGCCACAGTCACTGATTGTGTAAACACATTATTGCCTCTTACCACTTTCCTGGAAACTGGAAAGCCAGAAATACATTATATTATAAACATGGATGTATTCACATACACAGAGAGTACATTTTCACATCACCTATCTCTTTCTGTTCTTCAGCAACTCCCCTATTTTTTTTGCTGCTTAAAGAATTTTTCTGCATTCTCCACTACATGACATCATTTGCCATTATGTATATCCCCTGCTGGCAAGCAGCCAGCACAGATTGTTCTGAATCCCCTTTCCCCATCTCACCACAAACTCACAGTTTCAAGCCCTTCCTCGAAACACTTAATCCTTCTCCTGCTATTGTGAACTGAACATTAGGGAGGAACCTGAAGCCATGACAACAGCTTGCTTCCTGAAGACTCTGCTCTGGGCCGCTTTGGAGATGTCTCCATTGCCCAGGCCAAACAGTTCAATGCACTCAATAATGCAGCTTCTCATCTCTATGGGGCACTGGCTTTAATGTCATTCATTTAACAAGGGAATCTCAAAGTGTCTGAAGTTTGGGTTCAGCTCAGCTAAATGCATGAACGTTCAGAAGTTTATCTGAAGTTTGCCAGAACTTCTACAAGATTCACCCATATTTCCAGTTTGGGCAAGTGAAATTGGTATTTCTGACATTTTAAAATTCCGGAATATGAAGAGACTGCAGACATATCTATTTAACAGCACTTCAATTCTTCTGGTTTGTCAATTTTTAAACAGTTCAAATCCTAGATATTTAATCAGATTTAAAAAGAAAAAGTGATCCACAAAATGCAGGTAAACAACAGCTTCAAAGCAAAGCAAAGAAGAATGGCGAAAGCTAATACTAGGAAGTGTAACTGTCACAGGAGGTGCTAATTTCAGTTGCAATACTTTGCATTGTGACGATAATTCAGAATACTACACATTAACAGACGACAAGAAATTATCGGATACACAATACGCAAATTCAACTTGTAGAATTTACCAACACACGGGTTCACCAAGTCACCTGACCTTTCTCAAAGGACCGCCTAAGTACAAATCCAGAGTAGTGACAGAGAGTAAAAAGTTTAGAATACAACAGAATAAATGCATTATCATGAACACAGATCAGGGTTATTCCCTTCTAACAGCAGTCTTTGTCTAGACCTTTGAATATTTAGGATAGTAAAAGTTTTACTTCCCCTTTTTCCTCATCCACCTGCTAGAATAAAGCACTAAGTGGACAAGAGGCTGGTTTTTGGGAGGATTTTAAAGTTTTCAGACCAGTCAGACTCAGAATACAGACTTTTGTTTAGAAACATGGGGTCAAAAACTAGAAGGTTCTGCACCTAAAGATTGTATTTGTGCTACTGAGTTAGCAAGACAACATACAGAGCCCCTATCAGGCAGCATGAGCATTCCTTTTAAAAGTCATGACAAAACAAACACTCCTTCAGCAGCAGAGGGGAAAGGCTCGGTATCCCAGGACTAATGACTTGCCATTTAAAAACAAACAGAAGTGGGAAGGCAGTTCAGTTTTTCAGAGCCTGACTCCTGGCAGCATGAGAGTTCGGCATGCACAGGCTGTTCTGCAAACTCCACTGGCTGATGGAATTGTTTGTTCTCTCTGCGTGAGCAGCACTGAAACGAACGCTCAGGAAACATAAGGTACAGGGAGTTGGTCAGGGAGAGAACAAAATCAGGATATGTAAACAAACTAATGAGATCAGTGCAAATAGCAATAGCACACTGTGTTACAAGAAGCTTGTAACCCACTTTGTATATTCAAGGCTGCCCTTGTAACATCACCAGTCTCCTCCACCCCACGGGGGCTTCTGGCTCCTAAGCAGCAGGAGTAGATGACATACTTTGGTTATAGAAAACTCCTCCATAAACCCTATAAGTTAAAAATGCCAACATTCAAAGTTGTCTGTTATGTAATAAGACTGCAAGAGCATTCTGCAAGTTTCTCAATGCTTAGCAAGCAAATATTATGACATACTTTATATTTGTGCATGTGAAAAATATGGTGTTCCCTCACATTCCTGCTCCTTTTCCCCAAACCGGGACGCAGATAATAAGAGTTCTAGTTGATACACTAGATGACAGTAAAATTTCTGTTTACCTTAGTGAAGGCAACCAACTGGAAACCTGATGTTTCATTACATCCTCTCTTGTCCCAGGTGACAAAGATTTCACACAATTCTACATGAAGACCAGAAGACTGGAGAAAACTTGTTAAATTCTGCCTGACTACAGAAGGAATAGTGCATCACTCGAGAAAAGATCTTGTCACATAGAAAACATAACCAAAAATACTGTAACAATGGGTGCTGTAGTTTTTTGTACAAATGTGACTTAACTACCTAAGCTTCAGTTGTGCCATTTTCCTAGGGGTGCCTGTCTGCAAGTAGCAAGATCGCACTGTGAAACAGTAAGTAATTTTTTTTTTTTATATCTTTTGCTAGCAGGCCATATGACACAATGAAATAATTAATAGAGTCTCTGAAACTAACAGTGGCCATCAAAGGGCTTCTGTTGTCCTTCCCCAAGAGGCATGAATGAGCCCATTCCACCCTTCATATCAACTGCTATAGAGACACGAGGACACAGAAATGAAAGGTGCAACAACACCCACAGTTTCTAGTTAAAAGTGATTTTATTTTCCTGAGATTAAGCGCATCTACAGTCATAGTACAGTAAAATTTTAGATCACTATTGGGAAACTGAAGTTTACTTATATCCCATTCCAAGTGCATAATTATTAGAAGAAAAATATTTTCAGAATTGTTCATGTGGCGTACTGTCATGCTTACTCATGGAAAATCATTTCCATTTACAATCTTCTGCTAATTTTGAATTTTAGTCTAAATTAAACCCCACTTACAGGTACACTCACTTTCATTCTTAGGAAAAAAAAATAGCTACTCCATCTGGAATACCTGCCAGTCAGAAATTTATTAGAAAATATTAGTTAACATCTAAAACCTAGCTGATTATTTACAGTCTGTGGTCTCAGTTCTAACGGAAGCCAAGTTCTTCACAGAAAAAAAACTGTGCCTGCATTTCTTTCTCTTTTTTAATTCATAAAAAATGTGGCGAAGTTGTCAATTTTAAAAGACCTAAACTTATTTACATGCACACAGTAGAGAAGAGGGTGTTTATAATAGCTCAATACAGGCAGCCCCATGAAGCAAGCCAAGCATTCCTGCTAGTCTTACACACAATCAATGAGCCTGCAGTGCATTCACTGACGAATTGGACAATGAGACTGAGGGTCTGAGTCATATTCAATCAACTCCATTTCCAGCAGCCTGTCAGGGATGATAGCAGAGCTATTTTGCAGTGCTGTACACACATCAGTCCGTTTGGGAGACCGTATTTCTATGTAAGTGTGTATAGATACAAATAAAGGTAAGTGTGTGTGTGAGAGCATAAAAATAAAGAAATTGACACATTTTTCCAGGAGTACATTTTAATGCAGTTCTTGTTTGCCTTTTCTTAGCAACTATAGTTACTACAGTACTGGTCATCCAGAAGATTTTTTTCCTGACAAAAAGAAAATTGAAGTACAGAGAAGCGTATTTATAATGCCGTGGTCGTTCAGACTGAAGATGAAAACATTATAAGAAGGTGGTAGATGCTCGGCTAGAGAGATGTGTCTCGGGGCAGACCGCTAAATGGTCTGTTAGATAGGATGAGATAGTAAATCTAATTTGCCAAAACGCAAGTGTGCTCCTCAAGGTTTCATGCTGTCAATATTCTGTGTTAGCTTGCAGTCTTGATAGAGCTTACATAGTAATGAGCATGAAAACTTGGGGAAGGATTTGGCTATTCGGTAGCCAGTTGTCCTTTGTCTCATTAGTGAATTAATACTCCAGAATGTGCTACACACACTATCTGAACAAACAGCCCTTCAGGTGGCAGAGCTATGGTAACTGACCACTGATGGCAAATGCAGGAACTGTTTCAAGAAACGCATTCTTTCTAGATTTGCTGTGCTGGGAAAAAAGGATAAAAGCAATCGATTTTAAACAACATTTTGCCTTTCAAAGTTCCAAATAAATTTCATCTGGGAAATGGACAATGCATTGGAAGCAAGTAGGCTGCACTGCAAGAAACATTCGGGGAAGTAGTGCTGAGGTTTTTGTTCCTTAAACTTGGGAATTTCCCTTTCTTCTTTAACATTCCTTGAACTTCAGTTTTTGGTCCTTCAGCTTAAGCCNGCATTGGAAGCAAGTAGGCTACACTGCAAGAAACATTCGGGGAAGTAGTGTTGAGGTTTTTGTTCCTTAAACTTGGGAATTTCCCTTTCTTCTTTAACATTCCTTGAACTTCAGTTTTTGGTCCTTCAGCTTAAGCCTTCACCAAATCCAGCTCGCTGATTTTTCTGCAGTTCTGCTTATCAGACTCCAAGATTCTGATTTCAAACTGTTTAAGGCAACATCCACCTCAACGGAGTACTTGGGGAAATATTTAGGACAAATGTAAACAATCAATTTAGCAGAACAAAAATACAAGCAAAATAGAAGAATGAATAAATATAGGGAGTACACAGAATACAGGAGCAAGACACTCTACACCCACTAGCCCTACTCTAGTTTCTAAAGGAATCATGAAGAAATTTGTTCACTTCCTTTTGGGAAACATAAGTGTGTGCGTTTGTGGGCGAGATTAACAGCACACCAATGCCAAAGTGGGTGACAAACACTCTCAGGCACATATTCTTACTGCTTCAATTCTACCTGCTCCAATGCACATGAGATTCCCCTGTGAACTTATATAACCTATCAATCTAGCAATTAACTAACCCAAGGCAAAAACAGTAGGTACCCCAGCCAAAATGGCCAGAAGAGGAGGAAGTACATAGGCATAAACTCTCGTACTCAATTGTTCGGTTGTGACAGCCTCTGTCCAGAAATCTGCTTCATCCAATTTCCTGAGGCAACTCTGGAGAAAGAGGGAAACTGGACAGTACTATTGTAGCCTGCTGGTTATCAGAAGAGGATTCCTTTTATTACTATTGTTTGGCCCAGATGCAAATGATGGGCATGGTCTAAAGTGGGCATTTTTTCTCTGTCCCACAGGGGAATGAGAGTCCTGAGAAGAAGCCCTTTGGGCAACGAGAAGGAAAAAAAAAAATGTCTCCACCTGGATAAATCCAAGGACTGGCCATTCTGATGCCAGAAACCCAGGAACTGGGTGCATGTTGAGTCCCTTGCACTCAGCAAAGAGAAATTCATGCTACAGGTGATACTCAGCTGTCAGCATTTGTAGATGTCAACATGGGATTTTACTGAGAGGAGCACTATTCATCAAGGTTGGATGTAGGGGTTATTTTACTTTTTCCACCTTCTTCACAATATCAGGTGGTAATTTGCAAGCCTGTTGCAGAAAAGAAACTTGTAAATTTGTTGCCACTCGACAGAGATCAGTCTTGGAGCAGATGACTTTTGAAAGCAAAGGTCCAATCCTCAGTAGTAAAAGATAGGGAAGCAAGATAAGGAGTGTTAAGGTAAAACTGAGGACCAGAATACTACGACATTATAGATTAATTGTTCAAAATGCTTCCAATAGCTACTGCAAATTCCTGATTTTGGACTAGTTACAAGAACTATAATACCATTAAAAATGCATAGCCCTGGGCAAACCTGTATGGAGTGCGATACTAGCTTTTATGAACATGTTGAGTACCTGACATTACTTAAGAATTAACTTGAAAATTTTTTTAAAGTCTGATGTAGACAAATTCCTTGAGGCTTTGTACTTTTTGTATCAAGACATTTTTTTCAGTAAAGGTAGCAATCAACCTGATATAAATTCTATGAGAAAGCAGCGGCGATATTACCACACTGAGACAGTTATGGTGTGAAATAAAAATCACCTGTGGTTCACACTTACTGAAAGGAAGAAAAAAACATTTTCCCCTCTACCTGTGACACTTCTGCAGGACAGAGTCTGCAGAGAACCTGCACTAAACACTGTTTTAGCTGGGAAGAGCCTTGTATGCTTCACCAGCGTGCTGTGCTAAAGGATCAGAAAGATGGCCATTTCAGCAATGACCTGCTTAACTCGCTTCGAAACAAGCAGCTCACTTATCTATATTCTCCTATTACATTTCAATCATGCAACATCCTTTCACTTTAAATTTTTTGAAGCTAGCACAGATTTTTCAGATTCCCGATCGAGAGCGTATTACTGTATCAGAAAACCCAGATTCTGCATGTTGAAGAATATGCAAGGACAAGGTAGGACATTACGAACAAAACAGTATTTCTAAGGACGAAATTATAACCTTAAATAGAGGAAGGCTTTTACTCACTTCTGTCTTACACAGAAATCAGCAGGAGTTTTAATGATCATGAATTTTGCTGGTATTACCAAAGCCAATAGTATTCTATAAAAATAGCATGCTTTTTAATGCCTTCTTACATCCAAATATAGTACAGCATATCTTCTTTCTGGGAAACCTGCAAAGGAGCGCTTAAATATAAAAACAATTACTGCACTTGCAGTTAGGGACAGCTCAGCAACAAAGTGGATACAATTTTTCCTGGGAGACATCAGAACAGTGGGAAGAGAAAGGTTCATACTTTTGATATTTCAAAGCAACTAAGCAAGAAGCACGAGTCACAGAAGGACAATTAAATAAGTAGCTAGCTAACACACATTTCTGGTTGAGCCACAAAGAGAAGATAAAGGTGCATAAAGGTGGCAGCAAGGAACTGTTTAGAAGTTACTTGATGCAGTGAATAAGGTATGAATTTGAGCTTGAAAGGTTTATCTTCAAACAAAACTTTAGGGTATGTGCAATAAGCATGAGGTTCTAATGTTGAAATCTATTCGAAGGGCGTTTGAAAACATCTGATGTTCATATTTCTGTTGTCAGCAAGGCTCTGAAGCTTTGATCCTGCACTTTTATCTTTACCTGTTCTTCACGGAGTTTCTAAGAGCACTCATTTTGCTAGTATACAGTTCCCTGCCTTCTTTCTTTCACTGGGTATCTGACATATGCCCTTGTATTGAACCATTTTTTATTATTGTCTGAATAGGTTTTGGGGGAATTTTTTTGGTGCAAAGCACTTGCTCTTCTGTGTGTTCATTGGTATGCAGACTACCCAAGCCTCATATATCCTCTGCCCTTTTTTTCCCCCCTTTTTTATTCCCATTTTGGATTGCGTCACAGTTCAGCTAACACAGGTATTGCAAATTTGCTTGAGAGTCAGTAACGAATGTGCAAAACCAAATTATCTTTGGTATATCACCACTGAAACCAATGTACAAATAATTGATATTGTATTTAAGTAGCACTGAATTCCCAGGTTTCCTAAATACTTGGGACATTCTTTATTCATCTGTTAATCTACATGTCTAATTAGATTCTCTAGCCCTTGTGCTTGTGGCTTGTTGAGCGCTCGCTAGTCATACAGCTAAACACAAATATCTGCCATAATTTCCATTATATTTAGAACACTACATTCCACTTTTTACACTAAGTGATACATCAGAACTAAAACCTGCCTTATGAGTTTTCATTTCAGGGCATTTCCCTTTCCACCTTTTCCCCTTTGCTGAGCACTGCTAAGGATACAGGTGTATTTGATTTTTTCAAGTTTTAGAACAATTGGAAAATTAGAGTCAACTGTATGCTTCAGATTCTGAGGGCAAAAAAACCTTAAAATTCCTGTGAGTTCTCTGTTCATTTTATACATATGGGGTTTTTTCCTGCTTGGATTTAAGCAGAAAGCGGTTTTTGTGATAACTAATGTATTTGTAATACTGCATCACATCAAGATTTTTTTTACATGTGGAACAAGCTCGTTCCATATTTTAACTATTTTCTAGGCAGTGTTTGTTATCATTTTCTCACCCGAATCAGCAGCAGAAATACCACAATGTTATAAAACTACCAAGCAGTAATTCACTTTTTCCAAAGCTTGAATTTTCTTTACTAATTTTTCAAACAATTACTTCTGGCAGACTACATCTCGCTTGTTTAAGTCCACAAACTGCATCTACCACCTTTGTAAGAAGACAACCCCGGACTAATTTTTGTAAGTCTAAAACAGACTCGATGCTAAAACATGTTTGTATTGTTTATATAAACTCTTCCAAAACAACACTGAAAGGCTCTACAGCCTTCCTTCTCAGCTCTTTCATTAAAGTGCAGATAACTTTGCAGAAATCTCACTACTACAGGAGGCAAGACATGGGGCATTCTGTCCCTGTGAGAAGAATTATGGATGCAGTAACTAATACCTGTGGCACCATGAAGATCAGCTGTGGAAGGAGAAAACCTGGGTGCTCTAAATGTTACTGCCCCAGAGCTGACAGCCAGGGAAGTCTAAGACAAGAGGAGAGAAATGAAATGGATTTCATGGTGTAATCTCTAACACGTTAGTACTTCCAACTTCAGTAAACGCAAACTTGCTGCATATATCCACTAATGCAGTGTGGTTTGTTTTGTAAACATCTCCCCTATCTATTTCACACAATACTGTGAAAGATCAAAGAGCCATCATGTGTCTCCTAATTACAAGGCAAAAATCTGCATAAAGCCTAAAATATTGCCCTCACTTGATAAATGAGGTCTCTTGAATAACAGTCTGGTGTTAGGATCGTGAATACTTTATTTCTGCATTTTTCAAGTATCCCCTTTTTGTGACAGGAAATCACACGAAAGGAAAACAAGTTCCTAAAAATAGATGCAGGAGATATTAAAAATTCTGGCAGGGGAGTCTGATGTCCAAGTGAAAAAAAAAGAAAAAAAAAGAAAAAAAAGATTTTTTTGAAAGATATGTAACTAATCATGTTTGCCACTACAGCAAAAGCAAAGAGTCTTCACCAATAACGGGAATGACTCCAGAATCATCATACTAGAAAGCATTCAAGGGTTTAAATGGTGTCAAGAATCTATGGATGCTGTCATATGAGAAACTGATCCGATAGTAAATGATAGACATTTGATTTAACTACTCCATCTACTGGCAAATAATTATGGCTAGTGTGTAGAGATATGGATGTTGCTCGGATGAAGCTTTGTCTACAGAAAAGACTCAAACAGGCATCTTTCTGTTCCTTGAAAAAGAAGCAAATTCTTTGTCATTCTCGTCATTCCTGCCTACAGTTTCCATACGCTGTGGTTTATATTAGCACCATGTCCCATTAAAATGGCACAGTTCCAAGCCTAGTTCTACCTAAAGGGAGCAAAGATTTTTTCTCAGTATAGTTCATAAACATGTGACTTTTATTTGATCTGTATCGCAATCTATTGAACTTTTATTCATAGTCCATCCTGTTCGTTCATTCTTTGATTGCCTGGGAACACGCGAAGCCTTATGGTTGATTATGCAAGGCTCCCCCTAAACACCGTTCATCACAGGCATACAGGAGCATGGTTAGCCAGATTTTCTTTTAATTTCTCTTACAAGCAGTACACAGCAGCAGAGCTCTGAGAGAGTATGTACCAAAGACCCAAGATCTAAAAGACACAATCTCAACACTGTCAATGTTGACATGACTGCCTACATGACTGCCTACATCAACATGACTGCCTACCTTTCCTTCAAATTACAGTCTCCTGATAATTCTCTCTCCACAAGACGTGACGATCTCTGGAAATCTCATCTTTCCCACCCTGAACATCAGGGCACTCATAATTTTGCATGTAATGCTTGCAATCTGATAATCTTTCTGCTGGGCTTCAATATTTTAACATAGTGCCTACTATATTGCCAATCAGTCTACAATGTCATATGAAATTAATAAAATGATCTATTTAATATTTTCTGCTTTTAATTTCTAAGAGTCCTTCATGATATCATTTCTTAAGTTTTCTAATGTGCATTTAACACAATAAAATGGGCATTCACAAATCTGTTCCGCACCTCTTGCTATCCTCCCAGGGCAGTGTTGCCTGGATGCAGGGGGCACAAAACACGCTGCTGTGCTCCTCTCAGTAGGTCCAGAAAAGGTTTGTTAGGGCTAAGGGAGTGGGAGTTGTAAAACTAAGGTTGTGGGAGAGGGGAAGTGACAGCTGAAGGATCCTGGGCTGTGTAGGTCATTGATTGCGAAGCAATCCATAGCCAGCCACAAGACAACTGCTGAAAATGTGGAACAGCTAGTATGATGGGCTTCTACCACTTCTAGGAGCATTTCAGCCTTTGTAGAAGCGTTGCATCTGAGTATAAACAAGAATACAATAATTAACTTTTATCTTCTGTACCACCTCTGAAGACACTACTGCAAGTCCCGGAGATGCAGCTTAGAAGGCAGAATTAGACCTTATAAACACAAAATACACTTCTACTTCTACACACCACCAGCTACGCCATTTCTTGTAGATTTGGTCCATGAAATCAAAGCGCCTAGTCAAAACTATTTTTTTTTAAATCTCATTCCCTGTCCACCCAGAATTGTAATTTTCCCTAATTTTATTTATTATGGATAAATGCATCCTTGATAAGACTACTGCAATTCGGAACATACTTGCTCTCACCTCCAAGAGGGCAGTAGTGATAGGTTAGAGCAAGAAACACCAAATCGGTTATGTATTTTATTTCATAGCTATCCTTTTCACCAAAGATGAAAGACATTGGTATATAAAATTCAGCCAGTACTAAAGCCAGGAACAGTAGTCTGATTCCTTCAATCCTTCCAATTTAAGTAAAGCTGATGGCTTTCGTAAGTGCTGTTGGACAAAAGATAACTTCAAAGGTGATCACTCCACATACATCAGATAATCTTGTTACTTATTCTTTTGTCACTGTTTATAAGTTTCCAGTTCAACACCGTTTGTGTGATGATTCTGGAGGGCTCGGTATGCACGTTGAATCTCTAGTTTTGCTTTACAGCTACCAGGTACAAAAGAAACTCTGAGGTATGTTTGGTTGTGATTGTAACTACTGGTATGTTTTACATAATGAAAGGTTTCACAATAAAAATCAGGTTTTTTGTCAGGTAAAACTTCTTTTAAAAAAGCAAAAATGTTCTCTGAAACTCAGCTGGATGTTGCCATGGGGAAAAAGAAGTCAAAAAAAAAAACAAACCAAAATGAAACATTTTCATTTTGACATTTTTGCTTAACTTTGAGATATGGACAGAAAAGGTGGTGAAGCTACTCCTCTTCACCCCTCACTGTACAGAGCAGCAAGCCGTACGCATACATGAAAGCTTCAGCCCTGCACCTGGACTCTGCTTATAACATTACAGTTGTGCCAAGTTCAATGTTTAAACAAAACACTGATCTGTTCCTTTAGCAAAAAACTATTCAGCAGGAAAAGAAAAAAGCATGTTGATTTTCAGTGAATTTTTAAATATCAAACATGTTATCTTCTGGAGAAGATTTTCAAAGTGGAATATAGGCAGCCCAGACACTGACCTCAGGAGCATCTCACACGATTTCAGAGGGATCTCTGAACTTTTTGTGTTTAAACAACTAAGACAGAAATCTAGCCCACATTTGGGGTGTTTCCCACTGCTGTAAAACTAAAAGCGAAAGCCTCTTCCACTGAAATCAACAGCAAGTCTTTTAACATAAGTAGGATACGGATTTTACTGAGTTTCTCTGAATTGTGCCTGCTATCAGCAGGTAAGGTTGTTAAAGTTATTAGGCAGAGTATATGCAGATCTCTGAGTAAGTTAGGTACAGAGGAATAGAACACCTAAGTCACTTTGGCATATCAAAAAACACCATCGGTTCTTTTCATAGTAGCGTACATTATAGACAACTTTTCAATCTGACTTTAAAAAAACCAAAACACAAAAACCAGCGAAACAAAAAAACCCCACCACACACTACACCTCTCTGGTAGTACATCAATTTTGAAGTGAAATTTCAGAAATTGCTCAATCAAAGCATTGGCATTGTTAAGTGAATCAGATGAGAATTCATGGGTCTACATTTTTCCTAAATACGGTGAAGGAAAATTTATAAATCCTGACATCAAAGCCAGATTTGAACATAGGCTCATTTGAATGAAGAACGCACACTGACGAGACAGTCTTCTCTGTAAGATGCCAGAGGATGCCCCTGGTCTCTGAGTCTGTCACTGTCCCTTTGAGATCTTGTAATTTCAGGCTGATTCTTCCTTGAAATTCAACACCTTTTCAGTAGTCTTCTCTTCCTTACTGTTTAAAGCTACATTATTTCAGTTCACCAAATGCCTGCAAAAAGTGGAAATAATTGTTAACAAATATGCTTGTTAATTAATTGGTAGGGGTGGGATAGGAGAAGAGGAAAAAGGGTCTTGTTGAGATTTCTATCAGACCCAGGAGTACATCTCTTTTTCAACCACTATTGGTTTTGTCAATATATTAGTGTCTAAAATAGCAAGTCTATATCTTCCAGCTAGGGAAAAAACTGGTATGGGGTAATATTTCAATACAGCCCCTTTACAACTTTTTAAAAAGGTTATCAGGAAATCCTTATGGATTCCCGACAAACCCCTGTGCTTGTGCGTTATCTGTTTCCAATTAGCCTGTTGAAAGGCACACAGAACTGTTTAGCTCCATGAAAAGACCTTTGTAAGTCAATAGCAACAGTTAAATACAAACTGTGCCATCCACACTCTGCATACCTCTTTCGTGATTATGAAATGGATTACTATTAACTGTTAACATGCGGTTGTCAGCTATTAACCTATCTTCTTGCAAGAAGAATATCATATATGGAAAGAAAGAAATTAATCTTCTTAAATGACTCCACCGAATCACGGATCGGTACTGTCTCCTCACACTTTTGCCATAGTACAGTTGTTGCAACACTATATCCTTTACACTTTTTGGCCAATCTGCCTTTAAGTCAGGCCTAGGTTCTGACCCGTGTCAATCTACGTGTAACAAATGCAGGAATGAAGACTGCAAAATTGAAGGAAATAGGTCTGTGTGCACTCAGAACACTAACTACAGTTAACATCATTTGTTATGCATCTTATTAGTAGCAGACAATTTAATTTTAAAAGGCATTTTGTAAAGTGTTTTTCTACCATATTATTGCCATGCACATGGAAAAATAAATGCCAGAGGTATATCTCAATTTGCTATATCATTTATCTGACCGTTACTCTCATGCTGAGAGAGAGACAACCCTTTGAAGTTCCCATTTCATTGGGAGTCAAGAAAAAAAGCAGAATTCTAAAAGAAATAAAATTATTCCAGAATGAATAAAACACTCAAAAACCTAAATGTGTTTGATGCCGTGTTTTTTCTCACCTTGCAAGTGCTTAGGTGTGCACAGGGCTCTACAGGAGGTGCTGTGAATTTCAGCTAGTGCAAAACTGCTGCTAGAGGTCAGAAAGAACTGCTTCAGTTAGCTATTCTGCCCTCTCACATCATACAAGCTATAGATTCCACCCAGTAGTTTCTACATCATGATCAAAAGCATTTCTTTCAGAAAGATAGTCAAGCTTTAAAAAATTCAGTAGCATGTGCTAAAGGGAAAAAAATACAACCAAACCACAAAAATCAAAACAGAGCTGTTAAAAACCTGAGAACATGTAGTTGATTCCAGTACCCCCAAGGCAGCATTTACTTTTACCTGAACAGCTCTGGGCTTGTGCTTATCTAGCCAGACCTTAAATTCCCTGTGCGGTGGTATTTCCACAATCCCTCTCCTTACTTTACGATACATATAGATGCGCTCTACAAACAATTGAACATGACCTGCATCAATGGCATCCAAACTCGTTCCTTTGGTATGGATCTAAAAAGAACGTGTCCTTAACTTAAAATTTTAAGGGCTTGGGAGATCAGTCTTTTGGTTTCAATTATTCAGAGGTCTTTAAAATATTGAATTGATGATATTTCTTGCGAAAGGAGAGACTGAAGGTAGACTGGACAGAACTATGCATTTTTCTCCCCGTTTTGCACAAAACTCTGTCAAGTTATTTATTGTTGCAGATTTAACTACCATCTAAGAATTAGAAAGTGTCTGAACAAACTGCTACAGATTTCTCAAAAGGCAGTTCAAAATCATCAGGATCTGAAATATCATCAGACAGAATTATCACCACCCTGAATTCCTGAAATGATTCAATGATACTGAAAATATACTCTACAAAACCCCCTTTTTCCAAACAAAGCTGTCATCTTACATTGTGAATTATTCCTATTTGTCTCTATATACTTCATGCTATTTTACAGATATTTTCATCCCAGAAAGTAGATAACACTTAGCGGAAAGCTGTGCTAGAATTCAGACGGCCTGGGTTTGAGTCCTTGTGCCATTGCTGGCCCACAGAAGGATCTCGGGTGCGTCTCATTACCGTGCCTTGTTTCCCTATTCGCGATAGTAATGCTTCAGAAAGCAGAGATTTAGAAACAGGGAGAAAGAGAAAAAATAAATAAATAGTAGTTGTTTTGCCTTGAAAAATGATTTTTTTTAATTCCTGGCTCTGAATCAGATTCTAAACACACCTCCACCTTTTCCCAGATAACGGCTTTATCTGAATTGAATCACTCAGACACCGAGATTCTTTTTTTACTTCACTGCAGCCTCAGACAAGCAGGAATGTTACAGCTTTCAAAGGGAGCATTCACATTTTAAGCTCAGCTGTACACTACAGTCTTTTTAGGTCAGATCACTTAGAACAGGGGGTGTATGTGGAGGGGGGAATAACAAACATTTTTTAACTGTCAGTTGGAACTGAAAGAAACAGCATGAAAAGAGGCAGCTTAGCTATTGGTTTTGAAACGATGGCATTTGTCTACGAGTGCATAGCCTACGAAAGACGACAGGTTCTAAAATAATGGTACCGTAGCAGGCACTGAAATGTAAAACATATGTCACACTTTTCCTGCTCACAGTAAGGTTTAAAATATTTATAATGCTGCACCTTTCCCTGAAAGCTTTCTGCAGCTTGCCTGGGTTCACGGGTAGGTGAATCATCTCCCTAGAACTGCATACTGCAACGCTTACGTGGATTCATTCCTCTGCATACAAAGAGGGGAGCAAATTTAAGTGTGCAAAGGCATGGCTATGCAGCAGCGCCCAGACAGGTATTTTGTCAGTATGCATTCATTCTGACACATTGTTGCTCCCACAACATATTTTAAAAAAAAACAAAACAAAACTACTGTTTCGTTTACAACACATGCTGAGGAACGGATATTACTACTTCTTTAAGAGAGAACACATATTTGTTAGGAAAGTTTGATCTAGGGCTTTGAATTAGGTAAAAGGAACACAGAGTGTGTTTGTGTGTGTCCACGCATGCATAGGAAGGGTAAGGACAAAAAGAGTTACACGATATGCTTTGTTTTGCTGCGTGTTCAATGTTCTTCAACATGCATTTGATTAGCAGAAATTGTTTTTCTAGAGTAGAACTAAAAGGGACATAATCTATTTTTTCATCTGAAGAATCAGAGGGTCTTATGAACCACCAGCTTACAAGAGATTTGAACTGTGGACAAACACATCTCCCTAACCCCAAGTTGCAAGAAAATAAAGGGCAGGCCTCTATTCACCGTGCATGCAAAAAGGTGCAGATTTCTGAATGAAAACATTGCTCAACAGTTAATGTGATAGAATTCGGGTATGAAAACACCCAGGAGGGGTCCGTGAAACAGAGGTGGGTAGGATGTATGTGCAGACCTGCATAGGGATACACGAAAAGGTTCCTTTTGAATCAAAAGGAAGCAAACTTAGTCAAACGCCTGCATCCTGCTAAAGACTTCTCCGAAACCACTAGGTTTCAGACGCGTCAAGTCTTAAACTGTCAGGACAAGACTGTCAAAGGGACGATTCTGGCATCGCGTTTGTAGCAGAGACTTTGTTCGACCTGGATGTAGAAGGTCCTGATGCCACAGTAAACTATTATGACATGCACGGCTCAACACCATGGCGCCTAGTCATTGAAGATGCAGTCTCATTCCTCAGCTTCTCCTCATCATGTGAGAGAACAGCTGGCTGCAAGGCTCAGTCACACAGTCCAAACACAGCAGGTGCCACTTCCCAGCACCTGGCCAGGTACACCTCCTCCATGGTCAGCTTTCCCCGTTCCCTCTACTCACTTGAATTGCCTAAGACAACCAACTCACTGAAAGAGGAAGCCCTACAAAAGACTGAGGCTTTCTGAAGCATGGCCTAAAAATCATAAAAGATTTTAAAACTTCTAAAAAGCACTGGTCTAAAAGAAGTTAGGACATATTTGGGTCATTTTTTTCAATTTTTTTTCTTCATAAATACACAAGCCCTTATAATTTTAATAAGATCTGAGATGCTCATGTATTTACCTTATATTAAACTGCTACTCATTTCATTTAAATAAAAAATAAACCAGAAACACCACATAACACACAGCTCACAATGAAAATCACATGAATTGCCAATACTATTAAGTAGATTTGCAAAGGTTTATTGTTTTGGCAATGTTTTCATTTTCTCTTACACCATAAGAATTACTAGAGAATTTTTCTTCGTTAAATGCTATATACCAGCCAGCCAAGATTAAAATATGCTAGTCTCTTTTTTAAAGTTTCCAGTTATTTTTAATGGCTAAACTCAATGGGAAGCTCTATGCACAGCTTAGTACTGCTGCTTTGTATTAACATAACCCATTCCATCTGGAGTATTGCTGTGAATCCAGTGCTAAGAATACAACACCAAATCAAGACTTCCCAAACTCTGGCCCACAAAACTTATTCAGAATCAGACAGATAATATTTTGACTGCTACCTGTTGTCCGGAATAGATGAGGAACGACTAGGCAGAAAGAACTGACAAAACAGCGCAACACTGTGCCTGTACGTGACTCAACACTGAGCTGGTAGTTGCCACTATGCAGCAGCAGAAGGGCAAGCTGAAGATTTCTCTGCTCTTGGCTGCACATACAGCATCCAGAGAGCTAGCATATCTCATATCAAAGTAGCAAGCAACTTTCTCTGCCTGTGACAGTGGTGTTGAAAAGCTAAATTTAAAAAGTCCTGATTTAGCTTGTTACAATACCAAGAAATTCTGTGATCTGATCCTTCTACTTTCACTATCTCGTATAAACAAGGCTGAGCTGGAAACTGTATTTTCATTCTGGACACAACTTTGGTTATGTGTTTGAAATCAGAATGGTCATGTGTTCAAAAACAGAATGATAAAACTTCTTGAAATCTTCATATAAAGATTATTCTGTACAGTTTTGATTATTTTTAATCTGGCTCATTAAATACACAGCCTTATCTAATCACATTATCTCATAAATATATATTAATATACATATTCGTATTAGATAATTTTAAATAACTTTTTTCACCCATTCAGAAGAGAGCAATCACAGTTTACAGTTTGAGCTAGATATTCAAGTTTCAACAAAAATGCATTCACAGTGGGAAATTTTGTACAAATGTTTTCCAACTAAAGGTGTGTTAACATGTCAGTCAAACTTCAGCTTCATCTTTTCAGGTTTAAAACACAATATTAATTGTAGATAAGGAACAATGACTTCTCTGCAGGAAACCTGGGGATTAATTTTAATCAACCTGAAATGAACTTTAAAAAATAATTCAGACTACATTCTAGCTGCAGTTTGTGTAAGAAACCAACTCACGAGTTCAATCTGCGCAAACTGCATGCACTTCTTAAAGAGAGGCAGATTGTAGATGGCTAAATGCATGTAAGTTCTGTATAGCCAAAAATGACACAATTTTTAAAAACTAGTTTTTGCTTTAATTGGCCGTCTCAGTAGAGTTCACCTGCGCAGTTCTTTCCCCATTGTTTGCTTGGCCATTTGATAGTCTTTAAACCAGACTTAACTGGACTTCTAGATTACCCACAGAAACTAAATTTTAGTGTAAGACACAAAGTCTTGAACTTCATCAGTGATTTGCATGCATGCGTCTCACTGAGAACAAAGCATGAAGCAACGTTTCTGTGATTCCTAGTTCTACTTTGCCTTCTTTTGGTAGCAAGGGAATCAGTAAAAGCTGCACAGCCTGCTTTACAGTGGCACTGAGCACCTGTATTATTAGTTGGAACAGTGGTATTAAAAGTACGATCAAATTTATGACTGAGATGAAACTCACTATTAATGTAAAGGAAATTTTACCTGAGAAAATCACATCACATTTCATATGATTTTGCAGTTCTGTAGATGCCACAGCACTTCCTCAACATGTTAGACAACACAGCTGAAGAAAAAATTAAGCTTCTCCCTTGTAGAGCAAATTATACGGAACAGACCACTAACTAAGTAAGTTTAGTTTCTCACCTATTTGCAGATGTTAGCTTGTAATAAGAAAAAAAACCAAACACAAACAGCTTCCTCTAAAAGTGTTCTTGATTAAAAAAAGGGAAAAGGAATAGTTACTACTGTTGGTCCCCTACACAATGGGAAAAGGTAAGAAGAAGGAAGTTACGCAAAAGGACGACACACTTTAAGCTTGTTCGTTGTATGAACGGTTCAGCACTCTTCTTGTCTGTAAATTTCCAGTATGTAAAAGCTGGGGGCCATGAACTGAAGTTTTCCACTGCATATACTTTTGTGCAAAGTTCTGACCATTGAGACAGGTATGGAAACTTGGGTATCGAGGATGTATGAAAATACCTGACAGTCATTTGAACATGTAAGAAATAATGAGTAAATTTTCTTCATCTGCTTGTATCTCACTTCTACCTAAGTTCTACCAGACTGGAAGTTAGAAAAACAATTCCAATAAAATTCCTAAGTCTTACTGAATCCAATGTTAAGAGACCCTTCCCAACTTCTATAGAAAGAATCCTTCTTAGTAATTGTGATTATTGAATCATACCACATTTTTATGCACCACTTTTTCCTGGGCTCCGACATTAGCGACTTTATTGAAATACTGCCAGAAAAGTATGTTCAAAGATGAGTTGGAAGAGGCTCAGTTGAATATTTCTCAGTCAAGATTTCACATAATTTTTAGCCCAGTGCAACTCACTTAAGTTTTTATTGAACTTAGCCAAGCATCTTAAACGTTACATATTAAGACAAATCTCATGCAAATCTGTTATCTTACGTGATACTAATCGTCTTCAGAGAGCAATAGCCAACTCCATACTCAGACATAGGCTATCAGCAGTCTCCAGTTTTCTAATTAAAAGTAAAAACTAAACTATTTTCACTGTTTTCTTATCTCAATCTGCTCCTCGCTTTTTTATGTTCTTCCATACATCACTTGTATGGACATCCATTTTCTTATTTTAAGTTATACTTTCCCTCAGCTAAGAACCAAGTATCTGAAGATCTTTTTAAGTGTCTGCTTCTCTAATAATGTTTGCTAAACCATTTCCTTCTTTCTACAGTGAATTACTTCTGGTGCATGGTAGCAATTTAGACAGCAGGCTATGCAGATGAATTTTTGTAGATAATTAGCTGAGTGGATATTCAGCAGAAGTGGGTCATACTGTACTTGTTCACAGATGGTTCAATAGACTGGATTTCAGCACATGCACTTCTCTAAATGCATAATACTTTGAATAAGGAAAGAAAGTGAAAAAATATTTTTAAAGATTTAGGAAAGGTTACAGAATATATGCTTTAATGTAGGTAGTGAACACACTGCATTGTGTATCAGTAAACAAAAAAAGCGTGCTTTCAAGAAGGAATACATTCAAACAGGAGACAAGGTAACTTGCAGATATAGACTTACACTGCCTTACAGTTGTCAGTTAGTATGACGAAAATTGTGGTTTATCTATACACACACAAATTATCCATAGACACACATCCTGTAGCAACAAGTATCACTTATTTCATGATAGCACCATGTTCAAGCATGCACCCGTGGGGCACAGGCTTGGCTCTGCAGCCTGCAAGGCAGCTAGTGCACCCAGAGCCATGTCCCCCTGCAGCAGGAGTGCATCACCAACCGACCCATTTGTAGTCCAACAAAATAAAGAGTCACTGCTTCATTCATTGCAAACTCAAAAGCAGACCTCTTCAGTTGCCTAGGATAGCTCCACATGTAAAACATGCATCAGAGCCCAGCGACAAACACCAGAAAGATACTGGGAGACAAGATACAAATAACCAAGCTACTAAATTCCTTCAAGAATTATTGTCAGTCTTTAGAACTACCAATGGAAAGTCAAGGACTTTAGCAACACTTCGGAGTCCAATCTCATTAATAACTTGTTATGTTTCCACAATCGCAATTACATCAGTGGCATTAAAAGATGCAGAAACCTTTCTGTGGCATTTGTTGTGGAAACATAGTAAACCTATTACTTTTCTCCTAGCAACAAGAAGCTGACATAAAATTATCATACACTGAACAAGATTTACTTCCAGATCATAAGATACCCATAAACTTTGGCCTAACTGTGCCCTCAGAGTATTACAGTGGTCACTGACATCGCTCATTCTGCAGTTTTCCTGTTTCAAAGCTCAGACTGTTTTGAAGACTGAAGAGCAGATGCTGTAGATAAAATTAATGATATTATTGTATTTTTCTATTAACAATGCAAACCAAAACAAGCAACTGACCAAATTTCCTATCATAGAGAGGATATGATAACTAAAATATCAGCGGTTCAGATATTAAATCACTTTTTGCTCTAAAACATATGTCTCTAGCAGTAGTTTGGTACAAAGAAAGGAAGGTTGGGAGAATTTACTTGCTTTATATTTGTATACACACCCTAACACAACATGATTCTTTTGTCTGATGGTGGCTCTCGATGTTTTGATGTAATTATCAAAAAAGTACCCCCCAAAAAAAGGTGTAGAGATACAAAATGCTGAACAGGGTTTGCTTATACCATACTGGTACTATACTATCACTCGCAAAATATGACACAAATAGTGAACATGTTCTTAAGATATTAGATTTCATTTAATATTTATGAAAAAGATGTTCCAACTATTCAAGTAAATAATCAACAAATAATTTAGTTATCTGTACTAATTGCCATAAAGTGCTTGATCACTATGTTTAGTTATTTGTTCACCATAGCTTTCCTGGTTAAAGGGTGTTGCTGCATGGTAGCTACCTTTGCAACCTGCACAGAATTTTAGCCTAGATAATCTCTTATTAGATGAATTTTCTGTTGTAGAGCAATACATTGTTCCTAGGTACATGCAATGTCAAAATTTAGTGTGTAAGCTGAGACTGAGCACTCCCCAGTCAGAAATTAGGAAGTCACAACTTCATTGTTTAACATTTCACGGTTCTTACACTGAAGCCTGATCATCATTTCACCCTTTCCGACATAAGTTTTAAAACACACAAGTTTAAAACATGTTGGGAGGGAGCAGAGAGAAAGTATGCCTTCCAGATCAGCAATTTCGATTCAAGAACAATAAGACTGAGCCTCAGAGCTGCGCACAGACAGAGCAAAACATTTAAAAATCTATAAAACTGTGATTTAACAAACCACTAACTAAAAGGAGGCATCTGATTATATAAAATTGCCAAGCAGATGCCAAGAATGCTATTATAGTTTCCAATCATTTACTGCCTACACTTCACTCCAAAAGCTGATCTTTCTTTTTTTTTTTTTTTT
>VZSC01017095.1:1569413-1585014 GCA_013398225.1 Steatornis caripensis
TTTCTTTTTTTTTTTTTTTGGTGTTCTCCTAGAAGCTCCAAGGTCTAGTCTGGAGTCTGGGAAAAAATCTGGGGAAAGACGAGGGCAGAAATACCCAGACCAAAACAGAAAATCTCACCACATCCAACACATTATCTTTTCCCAGTATTTTCCATTATTACAGTTCAAGACCTTTTAGCAACCAAAAGAAGAACCAGCACCTAAATCAGAAAGGATTGGTTCAAGAAGTCACTTATTTTGTCGGTTAACTTTAGAAAGGGAAGTCAGCGAATTAACAAAAAAGGAAACGGCTTACCAACCCTTGAGGAGTTTGACTGTTGAACTTACTAATAATGCTTAAAATTCAGCAGTCACTCATTTATACGAAAGTTAGCAGAACATGGATAAGAAACTAAGATTTAAATAGAATAAGTTTCCAGTGAAATATCAATCTACAATCGTCTATAATTGTTTCAAATATTACACTCTAAATTGTTTTAGACATGGCTAAGATGCAACAAGGCTGACAGTTTACAAAACAAATTATCAGGCCTGGAAGTGGTGATTTGCAGTATATAATATCCATGAAAGCAGGAAGAGTTCAATCATACACCATTGCATAATTCACATCGTTTTTCTGCATTTTGTGTCATGGCGTGTATCCTCTGTAGGACCTTGCATAGAGATATACATAATACAGTATTATAATGTTGCTATTCTGAATTATATGTTGGTGCACTATTTATATGTACTTGATAAATAGAAACACACATAGTAAGCCACAATAAGTACAAAGAAATGAATCGTACACCATCACCTCATACGTCCCATACTAATGTCCAGGCAACTCACTGAAACTCAAGAGACACAACCCCAAATAGTGAGTTTCAGTCATGTTCCCTGCATGGAACTTGGGAGCACAGTTCTTCACTTGCTGTCCTCCTCCGCTGAAGTTTTTGCCTTACTGTCCCTCACCAGCTATTATTCATTTTATGGCATGCAGTAGTCTTCTGCTTCCATTTGTGTTTCAGGAGCTCCTCAGCAGGACAACAGTGGCATATTTTCCCCGTGGTACATTTGTTGAAAAATAGGGCTTTCCTTCCCTGATTTTGTGAAACTGTATTTCAAACAACCTGATATCTGATGGCAAACACAGTATATGTTATACCTCGCGGAGAAGTAACTGTCTGCAGTTGTGTTCTCATTCTCTTAGGAAAAAAAAGTCATTCATGGACTGCTCTTTCCCAAGTAGTCATTTGAGCTCAATTTTCCAAAGGTGTTGGCCGAAATTCTACCTGAATTAGGCTATTCCACTCACTGTGCATAAAACAATACCATAAGATGTTTCTTTTAGAAAACATCTAGCTGTTTAGAAAACATCGAGTTCTAACAATGTCCCTGGACAGTCGTTCAGGCTTTAGTGAATATCTTACATCATCTTACATCAGACACATTAGGAATAAAAGCACGTGCTATTTGCTGTTTAATCCCGACTCATCTTGCTTTGAGATCTACCTATTGCAGCCCTTCACAGTTCATCTTGGCAGCCAAATAATGGAAAAAATATAGAACTAGATGTAAAGTGCCAGCTGGTATTTTTAAATACCATCCCTCATCGTCCCAAAGATAGCGGCAGAGGAGTCTCCTTCTTTCAGTTCTATTCCTTTATGCAAGATGAATGGAACGTATTATTAAGTTAAAGAGAATAAACAGAGGACCTGATAAAATTATTTCTGACTTGCATGATGCACAGAATCAGCTCACCATTTCTTAAATGTCATCGAGTCAAGCAGTGGAAACAAATTTTACGTAAAAGCATTTCATGGTCTTGCAGGCAGTAATATCTGATAGACACTAAAGAGATTCAATCCAAGCTGGCCAGGATTATTCAGGTCTCAGACGCAGAGGTCAGAAAGAAATTTCCTCTATACTATGAGATGCTTTAAAGAACTGCAAGAGTTATGCCAAGGGAAGGGAAAGGAGGGAGGAAGATTATCTCAGTTTGTGTTCTCAAACAAATAGGAGGGAACTGCAGTTATTCCAAAGAGGCTCTGTAAAAGTATGTAGAAGTATTCTGCTTTTCATGGATAGTCTTCAGTCCCCTGTGTCCATCCTACACAGTGTGGGTTACAAGAAACAGCAATGCTTAGGGCACACAGGCTGCTCAGTGAAGGTGCCATTCAGTGTGCACAGCCGCATACGTGCTTCTAATTTAATGCTTGCCTGTTCTTTCAATTCTACTCCTGTGGTCTGTTGCTGAGTGATGTTGATCTTTGTATCTTGACTACCTGGAGTGAATTCCATTGCAAATAACCTCTTCTCCTGTTGCTTAATGCAAAGCCAACAAAAACGCCAGCACTTGATTTCCCACTGTTCTCAGCTGCTGTTCTGGGGAGCAATATGAGTAAAACAGCTCACTTCCCAAAAGATAAGCACACCACTCACCAGATTTTTGTGGGGCTTTATAGATCCACTGAAGTAAAGGGAGATGAGGAGGGAGGGAGAATAAGGGAAAAGAATAATAATGGAATAATATATATTTTACAGCTTTATATCTTTTAGGAGCAGCAGAAAGTATCAAGCCTTGAACTGACCCACTATATGAAATGTCATTATATTTCATCCAGTCGTTCCTGCTACTTGCTCAGTTGTGTTTTGTTAAAGCTTATCTTCCAATTTTGATACAAGAATCCATCAATTCTCATGGTACTATGTTCAAATGGCTAGTCACAGTAGCTATCTATCTGAATGATAGATAAGGTAAGGATGGATCTCTATAGTCGATGTACACAAACCAGCTCTAACACAGACCTGGCAGCACAAAACTCAATATATATTAGCCACTATTTCTGCAGCACCTTGAATAGGTTTCACAATCCATAATTAACCACAGGTTGCCTCTGCATTCTATTGCTGCCAGCCACAGCACAGATACAGCCAGGCACTATCCAGAGGCACAGAGCAAGAGTCGCTAATTGCTCAGCTACGGGAAACATCAAAAAATAAATGTCACCTGCCACCCACCACTTCTGCTGAAATGCTACACAATAATAGCAACCCACTTCAGGAATTTCTTTTGGTAATTCCTCTTCTTGGTGTTCATATATTAGCTCCTTCAGGAATGGTCTGCTACACTTAACGCAAAATCGCTACACAAGGATGCTGAATGCACATTTGTTTAAAATTAACTAATTGATGCCTGCACTTAAATTTCAAGGCCTCAATTTAAATACATGGAATTACATGCAAAACTTGTAGTTAAACGACTGGGAAAAAACCCCAAAATTTTACTTTAACGAAAATGGCTGCAAAAATTTTGTCCTCACACATAGAGACGACACACACAGAAGACAGGTGTAAATGAATCCATATATATACATGCACAGTTACCAAACGAATCAATTCATCTTGTTTCTCGAAGATTGCAACAGGATGCTTTTACCTCAGAGTAATAAGGTTTCCACAGCATTTACAGACTGCGGTGCTTCCATCTCCAGTTTCCTCAGTGGAACTACATATGCCAGGTGCACAGCAGACATACTACTCTGCATCTTCATGCAATGTTAACGATGCTAGAGGTCATGCTCTGCACTTTTCTCCAGCTTTCTTAGTGCACAATGTAAGTATTTAAATGGAAATCAGGACAATGGTAAAGCACAGAACTTTAACAGAAAGTTAAAATTTAGCTAATATTGGCACACACGGTTAGGAGTACTACTGACTTGAGAGCTGTTAAAATTTATTATTCTGAAAAATACAAATAGCTTCACTACTTACCACAGCATTTGTTAATGACTTTGTTATTTTATGGTACAAGTATGTACCTGTTTATTCAAGCAAGGTCTTTGAAAGACAGAAGCTGCTGAGGATTGTTTATTAATGGTTAAAACCCCCCAAACCATTGCACATATACTTCAGTCCTACTCAGAGTCCCCAGCTGAGTGTTGTACTGAATTTACCCCTACATAATATCTGATCACAAAATTACTCTGTAACAATCTAACTGCATTAAAGTTTCAAAGGAAAAAACATTTTTTTTTTCTGTTAAAAAAAAGGCAAACGAAAACAGGAAGTCCAAGAGACAGATTTGATTATAGTCAGGAAGGACCAATGCAGGATCTTTGATTATTATGAAAACAACTCTACAGGCCTGTGACGACTTTGAATTAAACAGTAACAGTTTAAACCACTAGCAACCCAAAGACAGTGGTACATTAAAATGCATTGACAGTAATCTGATTTTAGCTAAGCAAACAAGGTAGAAAGATTTTTTGCTTTGAGAAAATATTTTTCGCTGTGCAAAGAATGAATTTAATCTTAATTAATATGTATAAAATTAAATTTGTCATTGGATCTTTTCTTAAACACTTTATACCAATAACGAGGAACACAAGTACATACCTTTCATAAGCATTGTCCTTACGGAATACGGGGTTCAAGCAGAGAGGCAATGAAAACAGAGCAAAGAAATCTCAATTTCTTCCAAAAGCACAGGAACTGAATGAGAAAAACCTAGCTACTGCTGTACTGCAGCAATTAAAAGACACAGTGATCAGGAATGATTTCTCCACTATGCAGCTGTGGAGGATCTGGGCAGATCTATGCTGAAATAATAAAAAAAAATCTTAGATTTAAAATAAATCTATGCTCAAGAGACGTTTGCAAACAGATTGATAATATCACTTGTGTTTATTCAAAGTGATTGGTGATGTCTTTCCCCATTAATCTTTCCACATTCCTGGGATTAGAAACATCCAGAGAAAAATGCACCATCGTGTAGTCGGAGCATGAGAGGGGATTGAATCCAGAGCTGTCTAGATTCGCCCGTCAAGTAGCAGAACTGTGAAAAAACATGCAAAGTCTCTTTCACTTTCTGAACAGCTTCATGGTCTAAGATGAAAGATTGCTATTGCAACAGTGAGTTTAGTTTCACAGGTGCTAGAATGAATTTGTTGCAAACAGCATGATGTGACTCTCTTCAAAGTCATCACGTGCTGCTGTGTCTCTTGGCCAGACAAAACTCAGGAGGAATCTGCTGCTGCTATCTCACCAAGTTTTCTGCCCTTCTAATCATACGTGGCTTGCATTCTGAATTTTGTATGCCCCAACAAGATCTGGAAATCTAAAAATTAGCAAGACGAATTTCAAATGTTCTGTTCATTGGAAAGACAAGCTTATAAGAATAATTCAAATTAGTTTTCAAATTCAAATGGGAAACATCTGACCATCCTTCCTCTCCCTGTACACTCTTTTCTCCTCCAACCTACAACACATGGAAAAATAATGGGGAAATTTGATCTCCACTTGAGTTTCTTTTTTGACATTAATAAAGCTAGAATCACTGCAACATGCTCCGAAAAAACCCCACAAATCAATGCAAATATGTGTAAATGTATAAAAATATCTTCTGGCTAACCTCTGCATTTTTTTTTCTTTCCTTTATCTCTAATCTTTTCTGGTTTTCAATATCTCCACATACTTTGATTCATTTGTTCCACCAGGTCTGTTCATTTGAACCACAGTAGAAGCTTAGATAACTAAAAGGTTCACTAGTCTTTACACCCTCTGGGGACAGCTTAGGGCATAATGTGCATGGAAGCCCTGATAGCTTGTCAGTTAATACGCTAAACCCTCAGACCTGGGTTGCCAGTCAGTTTTATAAATGAGGAAACATAGTGCCTTCAAGACAGCAAAACCAGCTTTAAAACGATACCCGCATACACACACATACACAATCCTGTTCAGAAATCCAGAGCAGAGTTGAAAAGGCAGAGCTAAGAAGGTAAGCAGACATCCTTCACCAGCTGGAGCTGTTGCAAGTTAGTATTTGCAGTGCACAGCACAATACAACAGGAATCACATCAGCGGCAGATTGCAGGCTGGACGGCATCAGGTATGCATCTGCAACTGTGCCTCCCTTTGCTGTGTCCGATGGCAAGGAATTAAGGATTACATTTCACAATACTAGCTCTGCTTACTTAAAGAACAGCCTGCAAAAGCTTTACCGTCATTTTTCTAAAGAAAAAAATGCTGCTAAATCTTGAGGACAGGAACAGCTACAGGAGAACAGTGATTTGTTTCAATCACCTATTTTTTCATACATGCGTCAAGTAGAGAGCATGGGTACAATCATCGACAAGAATGAAAAACAATGCCAACTGTTACTGAACCTGATCAGCAAGTGTTCAAAAAGCACAGACCAAGTTACCTTGGGCAAATTGCCCTATATGTCGTGCACGTCCTTGGGCTACAGCTGGAGCCAACCAAAGCTCACATATAGGAATCAGTGGGAGTTTCTATTGGATACAGCCAGATGGCAGAAGATGGAAGGCCAAGATAATTTGGGTAGAAATGAAAGCTCTAACATTCATTTTGGAAGAATCATCTAGTATTTTCTGTCTGCCCTGACAAACGAAACAACAAGCTCTGTAGCAGAGTGCGATACACCCTGACTGCCACTGGCTTCACAAGGAGCATGCCTGCACCCATGCAGTTGAAAACTCAGGATTTAAGCGCCCACAACCAATCCACGGAAGACAAGAGAAGAAACCACTGCTACTTTAAAGGATCATCATGTCAGAGTCAAGATGCAAGCAACACTGCTTCCTGTGGGAGACCCAGGGATTCATTTTCTCAGAATTCGTGTAACACACAGCGTGCTGCCAACCTCCGAGCACTCAAAAACCCCTCTAAATTAAATAACTACACAAGAGTTTAGTAACACAACACCCATGGTGATTTGAATGAGGCTGTATACCAAGAGGTCAGTTTTAAATAGATGAAAAGGGTCCCAAGTGCTACAAAATGAAATCTCATTTTGATCTGTTACATGCATGCAGTAAGACCTCCTTGCAATGTTATACAGTCCAACATTATGAAATACATATCTCCCAAGACGCTTTCTCAAATATTTTAAGTTGTGCCTGAAAGGCAATGTTCCTGATGTGCAAAATAATGCTAAAAGAACATACAACTGTACCTCCAGACACACTGTTTTTAGCATTGCCTTAGCACATACAAAGAATCTCAAAACTCAGGAGAAGTGGTCCACAGTGAGGTGCTCATTCAAACTGTGCAGTGGCCACAGCCAATTTCCCACATGCAAAGTGTAAGCCCTGCAAAGCAATGAAGCTGAGTGGCTCACAACACCGAGCCTGATCTATCCAGAGTCCATCCAGATCCGCACTGGCTATTCCATGAGCTTTCACTGTGGATCTGAATGCAGGATGGATGTATGATATGAGCCTGAGTCCCAAAGCGACCTTACTCCCTGCTACTTCCCTACACAGTTGTGCCCTGAAAAATCTGATTTATCTACCTATAAACCAAGTCATATTATAAAAACTCAAATGCTGTAAATTATTCTTTTCACCAGATCCTTGCTTTTAAGGCATATGGGCACTTATAAATCTCTTCTGCTGATATTAGTAATTAAATTGTGTCCATACTACTGTGAAGTCTTGGATTTCCTTTCTCATCTTGTTTTTATGAGAATGGTTTTGTCTTTGGCCTAGCACTCATGGAAATAAATTTATTTTGGTATTCTCTCAAACAGCTCTAAAATTGCACAATTAGTTACAGACATGTACTAAAATGGTAAGTAAAGGCAGGTAGTTATACCCATTTCAATGAACCTATGCTGATGTGAACAAGTTGAGACTGACTCTTTATATGTATACACACTCATCAAATACACAATTTTTATCAATCTACAACTTAATTCCTGTTTTATTTCTACTTGTTTATGATTCTCTTGTTGGAAATGCAATATTGGCCAACACTTACAATATTAAAGCTATAATGATGAAGCGTTTTAGTATCTGGAATGAAAAACAGCATTATTGTAAATCTATTTTGTAATTTAAACTTAACAATAAAAGTTACAAGACCACACACTCCTTTACTCTGCGTTTTGGGAAATCACTGGTTTATATTACCTTACTGGGCACTTACTACATACTTGTGACCTCAGTTAAACAAGAGGCAGACATCACAATGTATTAAATACAACAGCATGTGTATTATCTTTTAATTCTCTTTGTAGGGATAACTGTTCAATCTCTCTTAACTGTTACTGTGCTCCCTGTGCCAAGCAGCATTTCTGAGCTGAGAGAGACTTTCCAAATTAAACAAAAATCCCTTGCATGCCTGGAAGAATACATAGTCCAGGGACAAGGAAGGGGAAGGGAAATCATCTACAATTTAGGAAAAAATTATTTACCAGAGGGAAAAATAGATATAAGATCTGAGACCTCCTACTCTAATGCACTTTGTATACCCAGAATCTGTTTGAAACATGACCTGATGTGCTATCAACTAGTCCGGTTTCCCCTCTGCCCTGCTGCTCGCTGCATAAAGACACCGCTGTTGTGCTGCAAGCTGCGCAGGTCTCCCCAGTCCCACGCCCTGCCTGGAAGAGCTGCTTCTCCTTAAAGATGATATCCAAAGCCCTTCCTCTGCACCCATTCGCTTCTCAGAAAACGTACTAGGCCACTGAGCTGGGTGGACAAAACTTTCAGCAGGAACTAATACTTTCCTTTATTTGGAGAAAATAACATTAAACTGCATACCCTGCAAACGCAGCACTGTTTTCCAATGAAGTGGCAACTTTTCCTGGCAGTTCGGGGCCAGGGGGTAGGAGGCAGGATGCCTGACTGGAAAAGGTGAAAAGAAACAAACACTATATAGAGTACAAGTGTGTGCACACACGCACAAGGAAACAAAGAAAGAATCCTACTTTGTATACTTGCAACCACAGCCCTGCATGGTTCTGCTTCACATTGTTAACGTTGAGCCTCAGAGAAGGCTCATGCTGGACTACATTTCCATCATTTGCATGTTTAGCTGATATTTTTTTGTTGTGTCTTTCTGGCATTCGCTAACATTTAAAAGGATTATAATTATGATGCAAAATATCATGCACTTTACCTAAACACTGTACGTACGTAGCTTTATTTATCTTCACCCTCCTGTTATACACGCCCAATTAGTTACACCAGGCACTCCAGTACAACAGGAATGTTTCCTATGCAGTTTCCTTTGCTAAATACCTTTGTGACAGTTTCTTGGCAAGAACTGCAGCAGAGAGGTTAGCATATGTTAAGAACACATACAGCAGGCATTCCTAGTTAGAACACAAGTAAATAGGAAACGTCACAGCAGTAGAATTTCCCATGCTCACCATCCAGGCAAGTTTGCTTCAGAAGTTTGAGTCAGATTTCAGCAGCAGAGCTTACCACTACAGAAAGGGATCTTTGTCCACAGGTTTATATTCAAGAAGTTTGCTCATCCGTGATTCTAATCCATAATCTACCATTTCAGCCTTCTATTCTGGACACACTGGTTGGAAAGGTAAAATTACAGGTTGGGAGAGGTAGAAATGAACTCCACTTGAAGTACAGGACTGAAATAAAAAAATCTTTTTTAACTTAAGATCTAGAATTGCACAAACCATAACGTCTTCAGTTCTTCAAGGTATACAAAAGCACATGCTGTTTATTTAGAAATTGCATCTCTTAGTAGCACCAGGAACAGCAAGATTCAAGCTTTTTCTCCTGTTCTTGTCACATCCATGTCCTTTCTCTTCCCACATCAGAAAATCTCAAGTTGTCCTTCCACACTGGTGGGGCAGTAGCTCATAGGTGTCAGAGAGGAGGAAAGGCTTACAAAAGTAAGGGTTGGAGGCTTCTGGAAAGAAAAGTTTATCTGTTCCCTGACAGCTGCCTGGAAGAAAGCAAGCTAAATGAAGGGTGCGGAGAAGGGAGCCCTCAGCTTCATATGCAGGCTTTGGAACCATCGGCTCGTTCTTCTCATTCTCAACCTCTTGAAACTACTATAACCTTCCCCACAGGCTCATACAGACAAACCCTGACAGCCTCTTCTTTACCAGCATTGTGCAAACTACACAAACAACTCCAAAATTCCCTTTCTCTTGGCAACCACAGCAACAGACTCTACCTCTACAACTCCTTACCTGTCTCCCAAATCCCTATAGAATCATTCCTAATTGATTTATGCCTCTAACTCTGGTCAATGTTTGCCCTGTCCATCTACTCCACTTACACAGCAAACGTGAATTTTACCACCCTTGGGGCTGTGAACCTTGAGCTGGCTTGGGGTCCCAGGTTCAGTTTTTTGAGACAGGAATTCTGCAGGTGAGACCCAACACATTTCACTCAGAAGATGACAGATGTAACTGAGCCTACTTAATTCAAAATGAAAAGAAAAATTAGAAATATATATTTCAAGTCTGCTACTGTGCATTCTTGGAATACTTACGGGTGATAATTTGTGACCCAACTGTGCTAAATACTGTGTCACAAGAAAAAATTAAGTTAATACTGTCAACACTCAGCAGAGAGTGATCTCAGTGAAATTTCTATAAGTATCACAGAAAAGAAGCAAACTTAGGGAAGGATTTGAAGGGGGTAATAAGATAGTGGAAGAAAACTAGAAGGTGCTTATCAGAACAACGTAACAAGTGGGTGATAAATGAGGACACAAGAGGCAAATTAGAGGCCAGACTTAGGAATCTCAACAGTATGAGAGAATAATAGGTAAAGCAGGGGCTGAACATGAAGGTTTTTGAATTGAAGACAAGTGCATTTTTTTGGTACAGTCATTTTTCCCAGGCTGTCATTCTTGCTTGTTTTGTAAGACCTGGAATTTGCACTTTAGCAAAAAAGTTCACTTCTGAGATACCTAAGAGTGTTTGGTAGCCGTAAGCAAGCAGTGTACACGGATAGTGCTCGAGATGCATGTGTTTCCTGGACCAATAAAACACCCTGTGGCACAGTACATTTGGCTTTTCCTATGCAGATTTTTATATTTAAGTTGGAGCTTACATCCAGTTTACAGTTGACTGCTTATGCCAAATGACCACATAGAACCTTTAAGGCTGAAAGGGAGATTTGGAATCTGAATATAGTCTGGTAAGCACGTTACAGGTTAATATTTGTGAGGACCATGTCTAAAAACATACACGAGATGTTTCATCAAAAAAAAATCAACTTTAACTAAAAGATTACATAAATGAGTGCTCCTTAATCTTTAGATACATATGCTTTATTCTATTTTACAGATTTCATACTGGAAGTGCAGTCTAGACAGATCAGATTGATTTCTTGTCCTTATCCATGCAAGCATAATAAAAAAAATAGATCTCCTGAGAAAGTTCTGGGCCAGGCTTGCATTTTCCTGGACCACTCTGGAAAAATGAGTGTCCTTTGCAAAAACATCAGGAAACGAGCAGAAAATGAATTATGACACAGAACTGCTCTTAATGTTTTCCAGAGTTCAGTTTTGTGATGGCATAACACTGGCATTTGGAACGGAAATTGCCTATTTCCACAGCCTTTCTCCATGGCTCAACTTCTGTCTGACTTCTTACTCCAGGAAAAGAAAAAAAAAAAACAAACCTGACCAGAACTTTCAAAAAATCCCACTAAGTCAATTCTTCCTTCTAAGTTGCTGTTTCACAAGTGTAAATTTTATGTTGGCATACACTTGCACCCATTACATTCAGGTCACTTGAATGGTCTGTTCACTGATGAAAATGTTTTCATGTGGTAATAAATAATTCTTAATTGATTCCACTAACTAATGTTACAGTAAAATGTGTAAAAATATCATTAACTATGATTCTCCAAAATGCAATCAGTAACTACAGCAAGGGATGTTTTTGTACTTCAAAGTACGTTAAGGGGACAGTTAACCACACACAGGCAATTCCACAGGACTGCCCAGCAAACACTACCAACTTCCTAGTCTTCTACACTATCTCGAAGCTGTGTTAATTAATGTGAGAGACACATTAATAAAAATGGAAGTAGAAACAGCCACCACAACATAAGGGTGATGTGAATAAAGAAAAACAGCACTGTGACATTCCCATCACAGCACTGCAGTCGTGACTCATCGTGACAGCATTGCTGTGCACGCACCGACTGGCCTCACAAACCTGGTGTCACTCCAGGTACGCTCCGTGAGACGGACAGTACTGTTGTGATCACTGCCCTCCTCCCCACCGCTTCCAATTGCTCTAGGGAATTACCTTGACGTTTTGCCACAGTTACTTTGGTAACTAAAGCTTTTGTTCTGGCTTGCCCATGGATTTCACAAACCCGGATTCCCAGTCGCAGATCTTGATTTGACAAATTGAGCAGAATTGCTATCTAAGAAATTTTCAGATTTTTTTTTTTTAATTCCCCCCTCCAATACCCTGTATGTTTCTTTATCCATACAGACACACACACACACACACACACACACACACACACACACACAAGCTCTTGTTTCAGAAGTTAATCTGCCACCCACTACTAAAGGCAGAGTGCACCGGCGACAAAACTCAGGAGCAAGAACTGAAGACTGTGCACTGACTTTCCATGCTTTTAAAGAACTGAAGTATCATCTTGCCTTTTCCATTCATACCATGTTCAACATTTACAGATCTTGGAACAAAAATCTAATAGCCATCTCTAAGGCACTTGCTGTATGTCATCATCTCTTTTTCCTGTTCAAGTTCAATGACCCAAGTTTTCCCAAAACTGTAAAGGCCTTCAGAAATATCCTCTAGTACAATAGGCAAGAGATACTTCAATCACAGTAGGAAAAAATCAGATTTTCTAACAAAAAATAATCTCCCATTAGGATGACTAGAGCATGAAAGAGCTCAGACAAACTTAGCATCACTTCAATTCATGTTACATAACTGATTTGCATCTTTCCTATTTCAGGAGATAGTGGGACAATCCTTAACATTCAAGCCAGGCTTGTCAGAAAATACAGGAGGAGAGTTCACTGCCACAGTACTTGTTGGAGAGAATTCTGAACTAGTCATGTAACTTTGTAATTAATTACTAAAACCAAATCAAATATAACTACGAAGCTTAATAAATTAGATAAGAGGAGAAGCAACAGTATTTTTGGTATATTAGCATCTGCTGGTTCAAAGTGAATTTCTGACAGAACACATACTTGTATAGTAAAATGTTAAGCTGTGTGGTCCCTTTGGAGTTACGTAAAGAAGTGCTTTTGGGTTAAAAGAGCCAGATCCCTTCCATCTACCTGTGCAAAACCGCTGCAAGGGAACTGTACTAACTTCCATTATGATGTGTGAGTTTATCCTAAATTGTGATCCAGATACAAGCCAGTTTTCATTAATTTCGGGAAACAGAAGTACTGATGGATACCAAAGACTTTCTCTCCCTGGAGTCTAACCGAAGGAAAATAGCTGAACCTGAGTGTAGATTCATTTAGACAGGACAGCTAGCCTCATTACTTTAAACAAACTCGGAAGCAAGAAGTGGGAGAGACAGAAGGGCGTCTCTCTTGAGCCTCCTACTGTCTACATGTCAGCGCACGGAGCTTTGGGATGCCAGAACTTGTACCTGACTGGGATAAAGTTTGCAGTGGAGATTTTTAATACTGTTAATTCTATAAACAGATATATATGTAATGAGGATCTGGACTCTGTTACATTTGTTTTGAAATACGGCCTGTACATAAAACTAGAATTCCAGAACTTCTCTCAGTTGGGCTGCTGGTGAATATTTCTTTCAACCTGCACTACAGCTGCACTATTCTTTCACAGTCTTTTCTTAAAAAATAAAATAAATTAAATTGAAAAATAAAATAAAATAAAATAAATTATTCTCCCAGACGGTGAGCCCAGCAACTCGGACGCTAATCCCCCAAGCTCACATCAGCCCATTCGTAACACATCAAAGCACAGATCCTTTTTCACTCCCTAGAAAACATTCAAGCAAGTGGAAGAGCTAATACATGCTTTTTTTTTTTGTTTGGTCAATCCAAATATAAAACACTAAGAGACAAATTTGAAGAGTGGCAAAAAAACCAGTCTGCTTCTCACCTAGCTAACAATTGAGGAGAAAAAAAAATATCTGAAATTACTGCAAACTCCTACCATTGTTAAAGTACTACTGCAATATATACCACAACTAGCGGGAATCATATGGAATTTCTGTACACACACTGCTATAAAGATGTTTTTCCAGTAATTTTCCTGAAGTGTCTGATGCACAGCAACTAAAGGTTAACCAGGCCTGCAAGGAAGCTCAGGGCCGAAAGTGCATTCTGCAGCTGACACGAGGACTAATAGTCAAAACCATCAAGAAGGTTGTTACAGCTAACTGGTTTTCATTTAGAAGTGTGTTTTTGCTTCCTTTCCTCTCAGTGCCCTTTAGCAAGTTGGAAGCCAGGCTGTTCTTTTTATTGCTATGTGCTACAAAGAACACTTCCCGTTATCGTGAACAAAGCATGGCTCCTTACTGAATATTTATTGTTTTTGAGAAAGGGGATTTCGTCACACTACAGAGCTCTAAATAGCTTTGCTAGAAAAAGAGATGTGAAGAGTTTTACACGTAAGCAAACACAGCTCATCAGAACTTACGTAACTGCAAATAATAACAGGTTGGAGACACTCCAGTTCTCAACAACTTGAATCCAATACTGAAGTTTCACTGCTCTTNGGCTCCTTACTGAATATTTATTGTTTTTGAGAAAGGGGATTTCGTCACACTACAGAGCTCTAAATAGCTTTGCTAGAAAAAGAGATGTGAAGAGTTTTACACGTAAGCAAACACAGCTCATCAGAACTTACGTAACTGCAAATAATAACAGGTTGGAGACACTCCAGTTCTCAACAACTTGAATCCAATACTTAAGTTTCACTGCTCTTCTACTATAGAGCACGGCTCAATCAAAGAATTAAACAACAGCTTATAGAATATCTTATTTAGCTACAGCAATTTGTCTTCATTTCCCAAGAAATGTATTAAGCACTAAATTCAGAATCATATTAAGAGGGAGGCATGCATCACACAATTTCTAAGCACAACTAAGAAATAGCATTGATAGTTAAAACCTCTTTGTTGAGGTTTCGGTTTTTTATCTGCAGAGAAAAATTCTGGCTATTGGACATTACTAATACAGGGAAAAAATGATGTAATTTAAGTAGCTACAATCTTAGACGGTGGTGGGTTTTTAAATGAATAGTAAGTTCCATCTCAATGTTTCCTTGAGATGGAAAGATATGGAAGCCTTGGTTTGTAGAAGCATAGGCATGAAAGTATGAAGGTTCTCGGCAACTTCATGAGTACTCACAAAAAGCAAGTAGAAAATATTTGTCACTTAAACTCACAGAGAAGACTTAAGTATATTAGCTAATGTAAAGGAGAAGGTATCAAAAATAGTAAACACCACTACCACTACTATTAACTGCCAACAGATCAAAGCGAACATAATACTTTCAGAAGGTCCAATATTAACAATACCCTGCGTCCTGACAGCAGAACTATATATGTTCTTTTACTAGTAAAGAAAAAATGCCAAGCTTTATAGAAATTATGGAGTTAAAAGGATATACTAATTATCATTATCCTTCAATAACTTTCTGATACTTTTCCCTTGAAAATACTGCTTTATAAAAAGCTCTTACACTAAGCTTAGCATATTATTGTATCTCCTAAGATGTATAATATTCTGTGGAAATTATTTAACTATTTTTTTCTTACATTCAAAGTGGTGGACAACAGGCTCACCATGAGCCAGCAGTGTGCCCTTGCGGCCAGGAAGGCCAATGGCATCCTGGGGTGCATTA
>VZSC01017095.1:1585836-1618780 GCA_013398225.1 Steatornis caripensis
TGTGGAGTCTCCTTCTCTGGAGATATTCAAAACCCGCCTGGATGCATTCCTGTGCAACCTGCTCTAGGCTAACCTGCTTTAGCAGGGGGGTTGGACTAGATGATCTCTAGAGGTCCCTTCCAACCCCTACCATTCTATGATTCTATGATTCTATGATTCTATGATGATTCTATGATTCTATGATTCTATGAAAGTAAATATGCTTGTTATCTTTTCAGCCATTTGAAGTCAAGCACCTCTAAGTCAAGAAGTTTGCCTTGACTTGTTGTTCATGTCAATTTTCACAGCCCCTTCAAGCTCAAAGTGGCTAGTTAAGTCTGCAAAATGGGGCTGCACTAGTTTGCAAAACAGATCTGGTTGCAAAATAAGCGGTAGTAGTGCTGTTACAGCATACATAATGCAACGCATTTCTGGATAAGACCAGCGTGGCTAATGTAACTGATGCAGTTAATTAAGTCATTAATTTCCCCAAGAATTTGACAAGAGACCTGTTTTTTACTGAGACACTCCAAAGCCATGCTCTTGCAATATTTTTACATAACTACTGCATTATTTTTGTAAAAATATACCACCTACATAAGAGAAATTATATTTAAGGACCAGAACAACAGCACAATGAAGTTAATTGTTTGCCATGATTGCAATGGACCTTGTATAAAGGAAATTGCTTTACCTCACTGTGCTTATATGGACAACTCATGAGTGTTTCCCTAACATTCTCACTCGTCCCCACTACCATATGCTCCAAACATGCACACCAGTAATTTCAGATTCTTGCTCTCAGACATGAAATGCTTCCATTATTCAAGTGTTTAATTGTCAGCTGTATGTCCCAAATACCTGCTAGACTCATTAAGGCCTTGCTTTTCCTTTTAGAGCAAACAGAATTTAAAGATGCAGGTCATTCAACCCTATCTTGACTATCTTTCACCAGAGACTGGAAAAGTGAAGTTGTTGCAGACATTTGTGAAGCTTCTATCCATCAGGAAACTCAAAAACAATGCTGTTTTCATGAAGATTTTTCTCTTCCTACTTTAGTTTTGACTTTCGGTACACAGAAGGATCCTTTGAAATATTCAGAACTAAGATGTCAGCTAAAAGATATTTCAGTAGGTACCAGAAGGAGATGCTTTGCCAATGCAGGCAGACAGTCTACAGGATTACTGAGACTGCACTTGCAGAAAGCAAAACATACTCATTCGGGACAGTTTGTACTTCATATACATTTAGCAGCCTGTACAGAGGAATACAAATAGGGACAATGCAGTGTGTGTGCAGAAATTACATTTCTTACTTCCCTCTTACTCAAATAGATATCCCTAGTTTTGTATCCATCATTGAATAATTTTCACAACGCCAAGTCTTTGCTGCTTCGTTTTCTTTAAGTCAGTCTTTTTTAACCAGAGCTTTCCTAAACAGATGTGGTTTTTGTTTTGTTTTCAAGTTAAAGTCAAGACAACAGCAAAATTGCTGCAGGAAAGAAAAAATTTAGTTCAGTCAAGTTACCAGTGACTAATAAAAAAGCAAAGACTTACGGATGAAGGATTTTACCAGCATAAAAACAAGTATTCTGGTGTTAGCTGGTAATTCAACACCTACACTCCAGAACACCTTTCGATCTGAAAATTATAACAATGTCAACAAAAAGAAAAATAAAAGTAGCATAAAACACCAAATATACTCCAGGATATTACTCTGTAAATGTTTTGAAAAAAATTCATTCCTGCTGACAGTAGGTATTCATAAGGAAATCCCCTGTGTAGCAGCAAGAACTCTGATAGCAGAAGCTGACTGTGGTGTCATGCAACAAATTTTATGGACACAGACACTTTTCCTGTGATGACTTAACTTTGACAAGCCACTGTTACTAACACCCAGGCTGTTTGTTCACTCCCACCCCTGAACAATAGTTTGCTGTGTCTACAAAAACCGCTAGTGAGATCATCTTGCAAATGTGATTGACAGAATCACAGGCTAAAGAAATTATCCAAAAATAAAACAACCAGCTAGCATTCTACCTTATCCCTGCCTGCTCAGCTCTATCTCAGTGTGGCTACGCTACTGAACAGAAGAGAACATCTGCACTCAAAAAGAGATCCAGCTCTTCAGAAAACCCAGAAAACAGCAACTGATAAGATTCACATTTCACAAGGAATTCTATCTCCATGAAAAAAATTAAAAAAAAGAAATAAACATCCAAAACAGCTCAAAAACTGTACCTCAACAGACTATCTCCATTGTTGTACGTGGAGGGAGACTCCACATTTTGTTTGAAAGACTGGAATTAGAGCAAAAGAAACAGAGGAAACTGAAAATGTAGATTTAAGTAAGACAGAAAAATTATTAGATTATTTGGAGCAAAGTATATAGCAGATTGTGTGGTTGAATGTAACAACACTAAGAGTTTTTTGAGAGTATGAGGGGAAAGACCAAAGGTATATGTTATATCTCTTGAGATATTGACAGCACAAGCTTCTTTCAAGTCTTGAATGTCTAGTGGCACTGCTGCAAGCTTTGCCAATGAAATATTACCGTCATCAGTAGTACAATTCAAAAACAGCAAAATTGTAGCGGTACTCTTGGTTTGGAAGAACAAATCAAGTTTGACCCATTTTATTCTTTCTTTGTCTGGATGATCCTGTGAAGGTGAAATCACGCAAAGTACTTGGAAAGCTTAACTAGAAGCACAACTTTTCATTTTGAGCATCGGTTAGAGTCTAGCACAGGTCTGCAAGCAGTAGGAACTGTTACGAGTGACGGTGGTTTGTACAATATGCTGCCTGACACGTTGATCTAAAGGCAGAAACCAAGGACAACAAGTGTTCAGGAGGGAATTTCTTCTTATCCTTAGAACTGGGTCCTCTGGCAAGTGAGGTGGGTTTTGCACTGGTGGGACACCCAGAGGAAGATTACTACTGGGAGAAGAGCAGCTGTAGGAGAAAGGAAAGGTGAGATTAAATGATCTAAAATGACAGGTAAAAATCAGAGCTGAAAGTTTCATCCATACTTAGTTGAAGATGATCTGCACAAATAAAGGGAATGCAGAAGTTCTGCCTGCTCACTAACAAGGCATTGCAAGAGTGAGATCATTCTGCAGTTATCCCCCAGAAGAGAAATATTTTCTCACTGCCTATATGTTTTGAGTAAATATTGATTGTTTTAGTGTTGCCAAAGTCAGAGGTGAACATAAAAAGTGCCTCAGAGGCGAAGCTTCTCAAATGGAAAACCTCAGTTATTTAATAATCTCTTCATTGATCTGGCTCGAATTAGGCTGTGACTCTGAAAGCGCGGGTATTCTGCAAAGCCAGACCTGGGGCCCAGGTACTACACCTTATTGTTGTAACTTTAACAGATAAAAATTTCCACTTGCTATTTCTGCAGATTGAGGGGGAAAAAAAAGAAGGAAAAAATCAGCCAGTGCGTCCCAGATAGCAGAAGTCAAACACAGAGCCAGGGCTGCTGAGGATTCCAGCTTCACAGGATCATCCAGACAAAGGAAAAAAAGCACGTGGCTTAGAAACAAAAACAAATCCATATGCTGCCTAAGGGAGGAGTGCTAAGCAAACACACAGAAATACATTAAGACCTTTTCCTCTCCTCTCAGTCCAAAACTCACCCAACTAGGAAACACTCCTGTGTTAACCAACATCTGGACTCTTCTTATGATTATTTAAAAATAATAAAGTTTTGCAAAGCCTCTAAAAATTAAAAACTATTGCTTCAAAATTATTTTCTAAGACTTTTAATGTTTTTACTGTTGGCAAAGGAAGATAATATTTTTGCATCTCGGAGGTCCCTGCCGAGCACACAAACAGTCTCAAGAGCGCCAGGGAAGAGAAGCAGCTTTCCTCTCAAATGGTTTCTGAAGTTTGGATGCTCATACGACATCAAACGCCTTTGCCCAGACAAACACTGCTCCTCAGGCAGGGCCTGTTTCAGCCTTTGTTCTCAGACAAAGCATAGTCCACAGACTGTGTTGACAGACTCTGCCATTCACTGGTAGCAATAAGGATCAGGGAATTTGCCCTCCAACGTTTGGGAAACAAATATATGCAGCTTCCATACTTCTTTTCAACCTTGAATGTTTTGGGTTGGTACCTCCTGACCCCATTTCACTGCTGAGTTTCCCAGCCTGCTTCCAACCTTCATGGACCCCACTCTGCCCCAGTATGGCAATTCCAAAGGAAACCCCCGGAGGGGGTGCCCAGCACCAGAACGTGCCAGTTGTGTCATCATCGATACAATGCTCTGTTCCACCAAACCTTCATTTATATAGAAATTTGAATTACCTTGGTGTGCAACTGCGAATCTGTTACAAAGACCAAGCAAAAAGGGGCATTCACAGAGGTGAGGGTTCACAGTCCGTTTTGTCCTTGTTCCGCAGAGTGCCAACAAGCAGAAATATAACCCTGACATACCCGAAGACTAGCCAGGAGCCTACTGTGTAACACTAAAAAAAGATGATAAATCCACAAACTGTATCAACTATTTGGGCTTTCATTAAGGAATATGTAATTTAAATTCGTATAAGACAAGCAGTATTAAATCTCCTGAAAGAGGCAAGGCCACGCCACAGAAAGTCTGAGGCCATAGCTAAGTGTCTCTGCTCAGGCAGCACAGCTCCCTGGGTCTTTATCAATGGGATTACAGCTCCATCTCAAGACTCAACAAACCCTCCTCCAAGGTATATATTATATATACATTGAAATTTGATGCTTATTAAAGCATAAGTCAAGATGTTCATTACCTATTACTTGAGGCCTACACCCATCAGCCCCAGATCAGTCAGCATGTTAACTGCCCTTAGGTGTCATAAGAAATCAAATAAATGACTTGGTTAGACATTTTCTGAACATATTCACTTCATATGTAATCGATGTCCTTGCTGAGAGAACGCGACTGGAACCTCTCCCACTAGGTCAGGGGCGCAGCATGGGGAGAGAACAGAAATGGAGGCAGGGAGCCTTTTTGCGAGCATCGTGCATTTGATCATCATTTCCAAGTCCCCTTTCCAGCACTGCTGTGGTACCTCGGTACCAACCGAAAACCCTAATAGGCATGAAGGGAATTCCATCTTGAGTAGGAAAGGAGTGGTAAGTCTACGGTTTTGTTTCTTTCATCCTCCTCACTGCCAGACAGCTGTCTTAAAAATCAGTTTCGTTATTTTTCTCTTCTGATATTTGGATTTGAAGAAAACTAGCTCTTTTCAGGTTGTGGTAACCAGGAAACGTGCAGCTGAACCTGCAGGCCGGAAGTGAACAGTGCAATCAATTTCTACGCTACTAACCTTTTGCAGAGATTCTAGTTCCCTCATTTTCTTAGCTTTCTATCACTCAATGGAATATTTTTAATGTACAAAGGATTATAGTTTCATTATGCACAAAAGCTGATTAGGAGCCATGCCATTTTGTAAGCTACAGTGCCCCAGAAAAAGCGACTGCAGTATCTCACTTTTACAAAATGAATTCTGTAACTTCTGTCTCTGAATTTCCCTTAAGATATGCATAATTTATTACATTTACTATGCTGATTTCCCATATACATAACAAAATCCTGTAATGTATTCTACTGCATTTTCAGAGAAGTTGGAAAAAAATTCATCTTCTATTTAAAGAACAAGTCTACTCAAAAGAGAAATCACATTAGAATAGCAACTTTCTATTCAAAAGGTCTTCTCCAAGTACAATTTTAAGTGCTAAAATCTTACTTAACGGACAACATATTTCAACCGTGCTTTCCTGCTTCACATACTGCAGAACTGACATATCTAGGAACACAACATGAATTCCCTGATCAAATGCTTTGCTGTTTAAGTTCTAGCCATTTGCGAATGTCAGAGCCCAGAAGGGAAAATTTCCCAGGGGTGCCTACTGGGATCACACCTGCAAAGAAGGTCTATTTCCGTGCTCTCAGCAACTTTACGGGTGGTGACACTGAGGAAAAGAACAATGATTCAGCTTAATTTTCAGATTTTAGATTCATGTCAGATGATCCGCAATAAAAGAAAACTAAAAAAAAAATTTAAAGTATATTTGTATATAAATATACATTAAAATATATTTTTGTGTAAATATAAAAGAGCTATTACAGGATAGACATTGAAAAAACATCATATTATGCCACTTTTCTGTAGAAAAATAAGCTGTAAAGATTCTTCTACTTGATTTTTTTTAGTTGGCTTCAATAAGTTAGTATGCAAAATCAACAACTGGAGAAGGAAAGAAATACATATCCTCTCACAAAAAAAGCCCTACAGAATTCCAATCCTTTGAGTGTGTTTTAACAAGGGGAAAAACAGCAGGAAGAGACACAAAATGCTGTTAACCTTTCGATATTTTGCAAGTCTGGCCTTTATATAATAATTTTTCATATTAGCTAATAAATGTTATCATTTCTCAAGATGCAAAAATGCTCCTCTTACTGTTAGGTAAATACTCACTCGCTTGCCCTGTGACAACACCTTCAAAAATAAAAACACTGAAAGTGCCCAAAAGGTTATAAAAACTGGAATAATGCAAGACAGTTTCAAGTTTTATTGCTTCGTACAAATGTGCAGCATCAGATGTTTGGACAAAAAGTTTTTCAGAATAATTACATACCATGTCTAAGAGGAAAGTTCTTAATGTGTCTTTGCTGCAAAAGCAATTACTCTGTTTAAGATTGTCTGACTGCCTTAACAGAAGCATCAAATCCTTGCCAAGTACATGCACAGATATGCACAGGCACTTTCCACAGATGTATGCCACGCAAGTGAAGTGGCAGAACCAGAATATTTCAAAATCATTTGGCACACTGCATAGAATTTACGCCCACTAGAATACAACTTTTCGACCAGGATTTATGCAAACCAGTCTAGAATCCTTGACGCTTAAATTTTTTTTTCTCCTTTTCAAATAAAATTTCCAGATTAAAGAGAGACCTACCTTATAAAACCCTAGATAGCATTATTGTGCCTGATATGTTATTTATGGCAGTTCTTACCAAATTGTATGTCTGTGCCTCTGAACAGAAAAATAAACAGAACTACTAAAAGAGGCAAGGAATCAGCAGAAGTGAACTATCCAACCAGAAGTTTCTTATCTGGCCTAATTAATGTACAAAACAATAAATCCTTCACAGTATCACAGGAGGAAGTCCTTAAAAATAACTAATTAATACTGTACAGGTCAAAATTATAACATTATTTTCCTTTAGCAGGAACTAACTATCTGTCATAGATCAGTGCTACAACACTGGAAGGTTTGTTTTCAAGACTACTCTTGATTATCACAAGAAATCTTTCAGTATATCTTTTCTGAATAAAAGGGATAAATGTTTGCGGAATTAACAATCCTAAATTTAGTAGAAATAACTGAGTGTAAGGGAACATATTAGCTCTAGTGACTAACTTAATGATTACTTTAAGACTGATTTGACTATTTTGGACACAAAATACTAATCAAGACCTGAACCACTCATAACAAATAACAGCTAGAACCCCAATCCTCTTAATACGTAATAAATTTTACAAAATCATCCATGAACACATACTACATGTTTCAATTAAGTTACAGCCACAGAGTTTGAAGAAACGTAACCCTACTGCACAAGTGCAAAGGCTGGCCTAATTGAAGACAAAAATATACTGAACAAAAGCACAGCTGAAACAGGTGTGCACAAACCAGTGTGCACTAAAGGAGTGCTTAACTGCATAAGCTCCTAGCAGGGAACCTCTACATACTTAACTAATTTCTGCATGTGTTTTGGTTTAGTAGCTTTAGACTGAAAACAGGTACAGAAGTAAAGTAAAATCATTACCTCCCAGTTCCACTCCTAGGTGCTTGGCAATATATTAATTTCATATGCACTGCTGCTGAGTTTTTATATTAGGATACAGTTGAGTGATTCTGTAGAGGTTTAATGATTTTTATGACAACATAAAAGTGCAATAATAATGCATAATGAGTTCTAATTAGTACTAATGAACTAAAAATACTCAACAGGTTGAGGTTTTTTTCCATAGTAAATCCAAGCTTAAAAACTATTCGGACTCTTACAAATTAAAAGGATCTTCCAGAGCAGAAACTAACTGCAGATGGGGTCAGTTCTGCAAAGCAGTTACTCTAAGGAGAAATGCATTTATAGAAGTGACTGTGCCTGAACATTTCAAAATACAGTCAACTCTTCCCAAATCCCTATGTTCATCACAAGATGTTGAAATAATTTCCAAGTGCATCTACAAAAACCAAATTCTTAAGGGTCAGGACATGGAAAATCATAAATAGTTGCACTACAGGAACAGATAAAAATAATCATACAATTTCCCCATCTCTGCACAGGTGCCAACTTCGAGCCAAATCCTTTTCATCTCTGAAAAAGCAGAGAAAGTGTGGGTTTTTTCTGGTGCTAGTGAACAAATCAGCTGACACCCGCATGCTGCATTATTGGGGATGGAAGAGGAAGCTGCTGTTTATCTTAAGTGGAGGAGGAAGATGCAGTCTAGTCAGTTATAAGTGGGTATTTTGGCAGAAGGTGTACCTCCCTTCAAGCTCGTCTCCAGCCTGTATCTATACTACATGTCAGAAGTACAAAAGATTGAGGTGAGCGAGAACCTCCGGAACACAATACAGTCTGTGTACACAACTCCCCTGCCTCAGGAGGCATGTGGGTGGTAGAAGGAGGGGAGGTCAAGGAAATCACCTCTATGAGCCCAGAATGTATAGTATGATTTGATACTTAAAGAATCGCAAACAGTTGTTTACCAGGTTTAGTATACTGAGGGACTTTGATAACCTTGCTGCTACTTTTCACTGACAGACTTGATTTCCGAGCACAGAGGCAGGAAGCTGAACAGGTATACCTCTAGCGTTCAGCCATCAAGGACTCACACCACCGCAGCATTTCTAGCAGGCACACAAATACACCCCAGCATAACACAACTAACAGTATCAACAGTGGGAATTAATTTTCTGTTCAATTTACATACACAGAAATCCAAATACACGATCTGCAACCAAATCAATGAGGTGAAAGTCTGCTTTATTCCTTCAACATTAATATAGTCACACAAAATTCTGGAAGCAGAAACTTCAGTACCCATCTATGACCAGTTCCTACAAATTCAGGGCAACAGAATACTTTGCCACTAGCTTTTCCCAGCAGGGTAACGTACAGAACTGCACTAAGAGCCACTGAGGCCTATCAAGTTTGCCTCTGGCACAGATCAACCCAACTTCCTTTGTGAAACTTCCTAAAGCAACATCCCCAGTAAGCTTAATTTTAAAGTAGCGTCTGTCAAAAGAAACAAGGGCTTGTCCCTGATACCTCTCTGTCCATAATTTCCCTCAAGAACATTTTTTTCTTTTCCTCCTCAGCACAACTCTTTTCTCACCAACCAAAGTAGGCAAAGATTTCAGATTCCTCCAGCATATCTTGTTGATAAATAGCATCCTAAAACTAATCTTACACTTTCGTCACTGCCTAAGGAACTTCCTTTTCTGAGAACACACTCACATGAGGGTTCTTCAGGAAAATTTGATCTCTCCACAGGGTGTGTATGACATCTCAACATCACCTTTCCTAGGTATAGCTAAGTCTAATTGAGCTTACAATACTCCCATGAAATCTTCCTTTAACAGCATAAAGTGTAGGCATCATTTGTCATACCCGTTGGTTACTACAGCTGTAGTTCTCCAACATTTATGAACTAATCCTTGTGGTACTGCTTGTGGAAGACAAATAGCGTATTTCCAATTTGTTTTATAATAAAAAATTAAGCCATTGAAGGGAACAAGAATTGTTCAAGGTTACACTGCATGTCAGTAGCAGGGAATACAACTCCAGTGCTCTGATGCCCTAGCTGTATTCTGTAAACTTTACAGTATGTGCTAAATAGCTCTCGGACACTATACAGAATACTTCTCGCCAGCTCTGGCCAGAAAGATTTGGCTCCTTTTTTTCTGTTCAAATTACACTAAGAAATCTTAAATTGCTCTCTAGAGCTTATTATATTTTCTCAACAATTATTTTGATATCTATATAAATAGAACATAGCAGAAATTGAAAGCAATTTTCAATGGCCTTTCAAAGCCAGACTTTTAAAGGCCTGAAAGATCGTTAGGATTCATCCCCAAATGGAAAATCAGGAGTCTGGTAACAAACAGGCATATAGGCAGGAAAGAACTGGTTATGAAATGCTATCTCTGAGAAGAGCTGGGAAAGTTTATTGTGTACCCAGCATGTACAAGACTAATTGGTCAAAAACAAGAATTCCTCAAACCTAGAGTAAGGAAAAAAACCTCACACTCCCTTCTCATCATTTCCGCTAGTCTTATTTTTCCGTTTCCCTCAGTTGCTGTTACTCACTCTTCCCCTTCTTACAGCAGTTGTCTTATGATTGACTTCTAAGAATGCTTTTAGTATTTCTCTGACAAAACATTCACTACCTCCCCTTCCCTGTATCTGTTTACCAGAAATATTTCTTTTCCTCCTTGCGCTTTTACTTTTAACTATTCTCTTTTTCAGTAGTCCATCTTCTTAATTACATTTTAATTGTCTGTATAACATTGTAGGAAACTCTACAGTGCAGTCTCTGAAAACACGATAGGAATCCTGCGTGAAGAATTTCACATAAAAACATACATTATCACCACTTGCTTTTCAGTGAAACTACCTCACGCTTGTCCATAGGCACCACACTAGTCATCATTTTACCACTGATTCAGTTCACTAATAGTCCCACAGAACGCAAGCTTGGAGAAGAATAGAGCAGAAGGCTGTATGACTAATACTCCTGACCACTTTCATCTCCTTGTCTTTTTCCCTGTTCCATTTTTGTTGCGGTCTGGTGCCATAATAGTTTGTTGACAGAGGAATCTGCTAACCATGTTTCTTAACTGATACTGAGAGAGAAGAGCAAAATATCTCAACTGTGTAAATTTTCTTCCTAAAAGGTTACAGTGCTCCTTGCCTGAGGGAATGGCTGCGTGAAATCAAGTAATTTTAAAGCCAATATTTGTTTGAGACGTACGTATACACAAATAAACTGTATTTATACGAAATAACTTCTTTGTTTATCTATATATTATTTCTTGTTAACTAAGATAAAGCCTTGTAGTATTATTTGCAGGGAAAATGACAGCTTCTTCTATCTCACCATCGCTCAGTTTATAACAATTATCTGCTGACTATACACAATTAAATTATTTTCCCCTTTTCATATGCTTCCCTGACTAGATTCTCCAAATATTTCCTGGGAGAATAAAAAAAGGAAACACACAAGGCTAGCAAGCCAAAGCTGTTTTCCAGCAGATGGTAAAACAGGGAAAAAGAAACACTTGGCAGTAACAAACGGCTTCCTTCTTAAAGTCTTACCATCTAGTTCAGATACTTTTCAGAACCATCCTAGCAGCAGTCTAAGGGGTTAGATTTCTTGGTGAAGTCCCCTAAGTTATGGAAAAAGGCCTGAGATATGGGAAGAAGTTCAGGCCTTCTGCCACTCGCACGTTTACACAGAATCATCCAGGTGCAAACAGGAACCACTGACACAGGAGAGGTTACGTTCCTTGCAAACACTTTCAAACTGTCAAGGAGTGGAAATAGTGCAACAAGAGCTAAAGGTCAACGTGCAAGGTCAAGGGCAAGAAAGTAATTTCTTTTTATAGGAGTTTAGGACTCGAGTCAAAGTCAAGTATCATCTTGACTTTTTTTTTTTAAAGACAAGATCATTAATCTTTTGTTAATACATAAAAGCAGTGAAGAGCCTAAGGATCAGCCAAAAAGGATCTCAGCAATTAACAGTAATTTAAACTAAGTGGAGAGATCTGACAAACTATAAAGACTGTGACCATTCCAAGCTCAAGTAGTTTTACATCAAGCGATGATATCAGGGAATAGCTTCTGCCTCTTACTGTGTGAAGTACCATAAAACAGTACTTTTTCCAAGTGGATGGCAAACTGTTGATGTCCAGCGAGGTTGCATCTCACACATTAAAGTCTCCGCCTTGTTCTTAGCTGGTTTTGAAGATATCCCAACAAGCTAATCTCTTCACTGAAAAACCAAGACAATGTGATAGTTAGCCGAAGATAAGAAGCAGTCTCAAAACCCCTAATATAAGCAGAGCTGCCAATTGCCAACTATTTCACCAGGAAAGGGCAGACAGAAGAGCGCTGCAAAGGAGAAAGAAAACGCAAGGTGTTTAGGGAGGCGACATAACATGTGAATGAGTAAATAAAGGAGCAGACAGAAGGTATAAATAGAGGAGAACAAGTGTTTTTGAAAACATATCATTTTTCTAATAAATTGTATGCAAGCTGCACTGGTACTGGAAGAATAAGAGTGAGACTCACTCTTTCTACTTTAGCACAATCTATATTCTCGGGACTCGAAGATTTCTTTCTGCGAAGGACTGTGCCACCTTGGTTTCTTTGGGTCAAATGACAGAGGATATACTCTAACACACACTCACAACAGCAATGGTTTGCCGCTTATGGGTAACTGTTTTCCATTAACTCTGAAGAGTCCAATATGTATGTTTCAATAAGCAACTGAAAACACATGAACATCAACAATGATGAGCTTAAACAAAATGCCCTCACTTTGCTTCTAAAGCATTCTTTTCTCCTTTGTCACCTTGCTCCTTTGACTTATTGATAAATATTTTATCCATGAAAGTATTTTATCAAGGAGATTATATTTTTTAAAAATATCTATACTAAAAATACTGAACAGTCATGAGTAAGTATCATCCTTTCAATGCTTAGAGTACTAAGCATTTGTAGTGCATAAAGTCTTTTACTCAGCTATTTCAAAGCATTTCAAGGCATTAATGTAGCAAAGCCAAATGACAGAGCTGTTGGTAAACTGAGGCACATTGATGACCTGGTTGAGATTTCATCAAAAGCAGGAGTGAAAACAAAGTCAAAATCCAAGCATCTCGAGTCCACTCCATTCAGCATAATACACTGTGAAGCAGTTTGTATCAACAACCTGCAATACGATTTAATGTATTTATTTGAACAGAACAAATTCTCTCTGAGGATCAAAGCATTATCTTACCTCTCTGCTACAGTTCGCCTTGATTCAGGGCATTAAATGCTATGAGTTTGGACTGCTTAAACAACCTTTGTTAGAAGGCATCTTTCTAGGAGATTTAAAAAAAGGAATGGAAAATGGTTGAAGTATTTAAAACGCTAGTGCGTTTTACAACATATTCCATTTTCCTGTTGTTGGAGAGCATTTTCACAGGGCAGATCTGTCCTCAAAAGTTGTTATTTGACTATCATTTGATAGAGTGATATTAAAAGGTGATTAAAAGTGTGCTGTCTTAGGAAACACAAAATTAACCAGGATGAAGGGGAACTGTTAAAGTCTGAGCTTACCTCATTTTAATCAGTTATGAAGAGAAGAAAACAAATTTAGAAAGTATCTTTTGTCTGTGTTGATGATGCCTATGTCCTTATGCTGAAGCATCAGCATAGCCTGAAACTGTTTTTCAGATAAGAAAGTCATAATTACGTTGCAAAAGAAAAAGCTATGAATACCTCCTAAAAAAAACAAAGAGAAAGAAAAGAAAGGATACGGAAAAATAAGACAGAGTAACATAATGACACCAGAGAGAGGAGGATCTATGTATCTTTAGCCAAATTAGCACTAATTTCTAATATTCTCTTTTTTTTCCCACTTCTCAGGATTTTATTATGTTCCCATTTAGCAGTCACAAAACCAACATATCCTTGTGCTGTATCAATAAACCTTTTAGCCTGGACTGATACAGTCAGTCTGTCATCTGCCTATACCTGCTTACATTTGTTATCATATAGAGCTATGATATTTTACAAGGCTTAGTAATTTTCCCGTAACTGCGTTTCTAACTGGGCCAGGTCCCTGCAAGGTCACCTTTATTAAAACATGTATGTAAAAGCCACACAAGAGAAAGTGTTTAAAGCACAGAATTCCTTCTTCTCCCTCTGTTTTGAACATCAATCGTAAGGCTGATTAACAAGGGTTAGATTCATTGATTTGTGTTCTGAGAGCACTCGAGGCAAATTGAAGACTTGGACGGTATTCACACAAAGTTACATTTGCAAGAGTTGCTATTTTCTCTGTTGTGGAATGCTTGCCAGAAGGACAATTATTACTTTAAAAGATGTTTTCAAGTCACCAACTATGAGTTATAAAACATCATTTTCAATATTGACTTCCCAGTGTTAAGGTATTTACACCAAAGGATGGACAAGGATGCAGGAGAATACAACTAACCACAGACAAGAGGCCTGTGGTCTGTGGTAAAATCCTTTGTCACAGTTTCTCTAGCTGTAAAGCTTGAGTACTGATATTGAGTACTGATATTCCTTGTAAATCATAAATTACTGAAAAGCAGGATACTGGAAGTAAATGTTATTACCATTACAGCATCTAAAACTAAGCATACAATGTATCTTTAAAGCTTGGGGGAAAAAAAATCAAATTTGCAATGCTTGATATTAGTGATAGAGACGTATCTTTTATAATTTAATAGAAGTCTTTTGGATCTAGACAAAAAACTACAGAACTCTATCACTGCATGAGAATAAATCATAGCTGATAATAGTATTTTTACAGTCCAGTAAAGTACAAAAATAAACTTGATTCAAATAACTCAGACTTTGAAGTAAAATTATGGAAAGCACTTTTTTTTAAAAAACTGCTGTCAGTTTTGATAGTTGCCCTATAACTAAAACTTATATCTTATAATAGTAGTTAAAGTAACTATAATTATTAATAGTTATACTAACTGCTCAGACAACCCAAGAGATCATATTTTCCTATTGTCTCAGTAAGTGGACTATGTGAAATTTGTTTGGCAAGCAATTTGAAGTTAGANGTCAGACTTTGAAGAAAAATTATGGAAAGCACTTTTTTTTAAAAACTGCTGTCAGTTTTGATAGTTGCCCTATAACTAAAACTTATATCTTATAATAGTAGTTATAGTAACTATAATTATTAATAGTTATACTAACTGCTCAGACAACCCAAGAGATCATATTTTCCTATTGTCTCAGTAAGTGGACTATGTGAAATTTGTTTGGCAAGCAATTTGAAGTTAGAGAGAACTAAAACTAGAGATACTTGTTTATTGAGAATATAATTTGTATAATATTATGTATATTAGTAATAGCCGAGATATCTGGTCCAGATGTAATTTGGATATGAGCTAGAGCAATCACAGAGCCGTTAGCTGCCGCAGCGAGGTTCAGGAAGACTAGTCAGCTTAGCTTCTGTTCCTGGAAAAGTACAGGAACAAACAATGAAACACACTATTAAGCTGTTGTACGAACACAAAAAAAGATTAGTAACTATCATCACACAAACCAATCTTAACTCCTTTTCTGCTAGGGAAAGAGATCTAAAAGATAGAAACAACATGGTGAATCCTGCATCTTGTCTTTATGCTAATTTCAGCATTGCTTTTTATAAATGAATTTCGCAAACAAGAATTAGAAAAGTTATTAAAAGATGTGTGCCAAGCTGGCTGGACCTCTGCATTAAGTGAATGTAATTTATATCAAAACTTATCAACCGGGGTTGTTCGTGTGTCTATCCTGGATCTGGTACAACTTACTATTATCACAAAAAGTAAAAGTGATAATATAGAGAATACTATTAATGAAGAAATATCTAGGTGTAAACATACTGGACAATAGTGGTAAAATTCAAAGTGATGTTGGAAATAAGGTACACTATTCAAAAAGATAATAATTCAGTAACAGCAAGTACAAGCAGCACTGGTATCTCAGGTGAAGAATCATGTCTCAGTTTGAGAACCACATCTTAAGAAATATGTGGACCATTTGGTATGAGTGTTGAGGTAAGCAATGAAGAAAACATTGCCTGCATGGAAAGAGTAAAATAAAAGTTTTTATTCATAGAAAAGAGGATTAAGTGGAACCATAAACACAGTCTTTAAATAAAATCATACTGGAGCAGCAGGGTGTATGAGATGGTTTCTGTGGCTCTTTCCTATCTTATATTTCTATGAAATGAAAAGACCGCATAGAAATAATAGAATTTATCCTAACAAGTCTTCCCTCTCATTCCCCCATCCCCTAATCCCTCTCCCAGTTGTCCTTTCTCCACTCCTTCCAGTTACTGATAGATATTAAAGATAAAAAACCTCACACTCAGAAATATGTGGCCATAAAATAGTAAAAATTCCCTGGAAGAGCAGAGAGAAGGACAACCAGGCTTCAAGTACATAATACTCAGAATGTGCGAAGAGAGATAAGGATGGAGAACAGGAGGGTGGGTGGCTGCCTATTTCCTACTCCCAGCCTGTGGCAGAAGCTGGGAAATGCCAGCAGAAGGTGAAGCTCGTCTTCAGATCCCTCTTCTGGATCACAGACTGGTTGGATGCTGTCTGCAGCTGTGAGGAATACTTAGAAGCAAATTTAGGCTTTGATTGCTTGCTTAGGCTAGTTATACATTCAAAAGACAGTTTCTCTAAGCCTCTCATTCACGAGGCGTTGCCAAATCCTGAGCATTGTTCAGCTACCGCTCTGCCTTTCAGCAGCTCCACTGGTAAGGGAAAATGGATTAAAGGGGTAGATCTGTTGCGCTTTCTGTAATCCGTGAACTATGTTTTAAATCTATTAATTTGTTTCCCATCATTGTCNTGCCAAACCCTGAGCATTGTTCAGCTACCGCTCTGCCTTTCAGCAGCTCCACTGGTAAGGGAAAATGGATTAAAGGGGTAGATCTGTTGCGCTTTCTGTAATCCGTGAACTATGTTTTAAATCTATTAATTTGTTTCCCATCATTGTCACGGCAAAATCTCACCGGGGCAGATAAGACAATCCAACAGGCTGAATGCTACCATTACCCTGTCTCCCTACTAACGTCACAGAAATTCTAACTGGCTTTTAACAGGAGAAAAGTTAGGCCAATAGCAGGCCTTTCCAAAAGTGTAGTTATAGAAAGGCTGAAAACTACCACCAAGACATTATATAGGGTATGTAGCAAACACCTTATACTAGAGAACTTTGATTTTTTTATTCACTGATTGGCCGATTCAGTGATTAATCTTCACAACCGTACATCTATGCAAGGGGTTTCTGATTGTCTTTATGGCCCTTTAGAATGATCCAAGGACATTTTTATGTCTATACCTATCTTTGTGTGCTTGGGCTACATACAGCGTCCAGTATCACATTACACCGGCTAATAGGGAAAGTTTTCCTTCCCAGTGGCACTTCACAAATGGTCTCAAAGATGCTCAAATAAATCAGTTGTGTCACTGGACAGCAAGAATAGACACGTAAGGTATTCAGGGCTATGATCTTTTATTGCCAGTCTGACGTGACTTTTGACCAAATCATACTTTGTAAAACTCTCACGGTACACTGCAAAATCCCTGTCCAGTTTATTAAACAACAGTAAAATGTTCTCTCAATTTTGCATATTGTGTATATTATTTTTACAGAGGTCAGGATCCGTTCCTTTTTCTCCCTGTGCCACACCTCCAGAAACAATTTCCTCTAGGAGATGATGGTCCGCCAATCTGCAGTCACAGCTGAGTTGTAAGAAGACTGACAAGCCTGAGATCTGCGCTTCCTCTTGGTCCTACACATGCAGACCCCTAATGACAAACAAGTATGATAAAATTCTGTTGTTCCTAAGGGTTGTCAAGGAAAGTATATAGTACCATCCCTGAACAAAATTTGGTCATAGCAAGCCAACTATAATCAGTTGGCAATGTCAGGAGGGAGCAGTGAGATAAATAAAACAAGCTGCATCACAGTTGTGACTGTAACTGTATAATTCCTGGATATATCCTACAAAGTCATGGAAGTGGATCAGCCTGGAGTGCTTATAAAAGGATCATGAAAACTGAGATTCCTGGGTTCTGTGATGCATGCATCTGAGGTCAAAATATTCAAAGAGATTGCTAGTAGCACAGGGACTGGTAGTTTGGAGTTGGAGTTTATTTGGGTTTTTCCCCCTGTCTGGTGTTAGTGGTACCATTGGAGTACAACATGGAATTAAAGCAATTGTTGTGTTCCTATCCTCTTGCATGGATCATGCTGAACTCTTCTAACAACTCAAAATGTAGACATTTGGCACATATGAGAGGGCACCTCTGAGAAGTATAGCTTTACTTTCTGTATTTCTCTCGAAAATACGTATGTTCACGCCTGTGTAAGGAGGACCCACTTCCAACCAGTGAGAGTAGAGATATTCCCTTCTTACATCTTGGTGGAAATGTATCCTAGCAGATTTTGTGGTATTAGTACTGACACATAGTTTAGAACTAAGAAATCATTCAAACAGCCTATTCCTGGCTTCAGAGTACAAGCCAGTTACATCGTTTTCACAGAGACATCGATTTTCTTCCCTTTCTTTTTGTTTTGTTTTTGGAATAGCATCCAATCAGCTGCTGATGTCACTTTTCATATCCCAAAACAAGGAGATTTTTAGTACAAAATGCGTAACAACAGAAAAGCATACAGGAACTGAGAAACTCAATCTATTCATATGAAATGTATTTTCTAGCCTAGTTCCTTGAAAAGTAACAGAAAATCACATTTACAAAACTTAACTGTACTTTGCTCCAGTACATTTCAGCCTACACCAACCATATAGAAATATGACACTCATTGGGAGATATGTGTGCCTTTATTTGGCCTAAGGCAGTTACAGCTACTTGTCTTCAAATGCAAGGCTCTTCATCGTTTATCTCTGCCCTACTTAAAATTTTTCATTTGGTAGGGAAACATCATTTCAAAACGTCTGTCCAGGCAATAATGGCAGTCTGTAGCCACTCACAAAATTTTCTAACGGTCACCATCATGCTTCCTCCCATAATAGGCTGTGAACATCTGTTTACAACTTTCAATTCATCTCTTCCAAACATCTGTTTAAAAATTTACCTATATATAAAAGCAAACGTCAGGCTGTAGGTAGACTAAGATAACTCCAAATAGGCTAGAAAATACTTTCTGTTGTGCTCTGTTTTGTTTCCATACCCATCTTGGCCTCGGTTTGGACTGTATACTCTTCGGATAATAGAATGGAAGTCAATTTTCAAATGTATACATATATATGCGTGTGTGTATCTCTAAAAAGATTTTCAGAAATTACTACAGATTTTAGTTCATTAAATCAGGAACTTCCTGAGCTCACCAGATGATGACAATGGGTCTCGGTTCAGACCCCACAGTTTATTTTCCCGGAGGCAAATTCATTTTACTTTGAAAAAGAAAAACTAATTTAGTGAATATAGTGGGCAAACACTGTAAAGCAACAAAAGATATTCCCCACTTCACAACCATACAGCCAGCTGTGAGGTGGGAGATGGCAAAAGCATAGAGTTTTCCTGGGGTTTCAGTTTTATTGCTCCTTCTCTCCAGCAGTATGCTGCAATGGCTGTACTTGCTGTAAAAAGATGCTTAATGTTAATGGAGTTATCACAACGCTTACTCCTAGTGTAACTTTTCTTCACACATCTCTCTAGCACAGTTTCCCTGTAATCCCTTACTGCACTATTGCAGCCTAGAATACAAGTAAAGATCATGCTAATCTTCCACCAAAGCTGCTGCAAGTAAGCAAGTTCCTTCCCACTAATACTCTCTCTGCACTAAGAAAATAAGTAGTCTTAGTCTTCCTACTATTTGCTAAGCAGGAATTAAAAAGGCAAGAACAATGGGTACACTTAATTTTAGAGTAGTTTTCAATACAGAAAAAGCATTAAGAGAGAATGAGTCTAAATGAAAAGACATTATCTGAGGTGTAACTGAAACAACCGTAATATTAAATAGACAAACAATACACCACTATCCCCTCTTGAAGGAGTTCAACAGTTTACCATTAAATTTTTCTGTATGCTCAAAAATCTCAAGTGGCAAGGGACACTAACAGCAATCTAGACGTACCTACAATCACAAACTAAGAGGAGATTTCATTTAAGTTATCTGAGCTGTATTCTTCACAACCACACCAAAGATCAAATCCTGTATTGATTTTCAACTTTGGAAGTTTTGTAAGTATAAAAAACATAATCCAGAACAGATTTCAATGTTATCAATACTGCAAAAGAAATAAGAAGACTGGATTGTCACAGACTGAGTAATTTTATGGGCATAATATTAAATTAAAATAGGTCTGACGCTTCTCTATAGTAAATATACCATGACTGTATACAAACCTCCAAACACACTGGGACAAATGGCATCAGCTTGTTTTCCTGACAGCAGCGTGACATTACATTCATGACTGTGCATTATCTTTAGCTAGCTACATCCTGAAACCAATGGTTGAACAGTCAAAGGTAGGCTGTTGCAGTACAAAGATACATAATTATATTTTGTAGTTCTAATATATTCAATGTTTTACCTGGGACATTGTCAGCAACAGTCCCACTGACTGTAACATGACTGACGTAGCTAAAAGCCTCTGGCTGTGACTTTGAAAAATCAAGTAAAAATTTTCCCAAGTAAGCATTTTATAAATACCTACACAAACACAGCAGGGCTAGATCCTTGGTCCGTGCAAACAGGACCATCAAGTTATGTTTGAGCAGTTAGTTACGCCTTTGTCAGAGGCTCAATTTTTTTTTTTTTTGCACAGCAAGCACTACTTACTAGCTACACAGTCTCATGAAACAATTGACCTTCTGGACACGGATGCATTGGTCACTTTCTAATGGTGAGTAAATAGTATTCCTGATATAGCTAAAGGAGCAGCTTTCATGGAAAGGAATTTTTTTCATATAGATTGTGGAAATAACGTGGAGAAGCAGCCAAATATGGAGTAAGAGTCCACAGTAAGCCAAGACCCATCCAGCTCAAGCAACCAAAGAATCATAGATCAGAACTGGTAAGTAGTGGTCACAGATGGCCTTATTTCAGTTGTCAAAAAACCGACTGACCGTAAAATGCGCAAACAGCAGCTCTGCTTATGCTATAATACTGTTTATCCTTGGAGCTGGTTCTGCCAGCCCAGTCATGATGGAGGTTTTGCAGAAACAAACGCTTTCCACTCTGGAAAAATAGATCTCCAAGAACTAACCCCATGAACCATCACTACAGGCTGAAGTTCTTGATTCTGAATCTTTCCCCAGCTCCATACAGGTTCCTCTTTATACTGTGTATTAAAGAAATTCCAATAGCTATGCAGAACACAGGTAGGTTAATCACTACCGGAAGGAAACACACGACGCAAACAGCTGTCAGTGTCGAGGGCTTCTTTAAAACCGAACTATGTGGTAGGATTTGTTTCTTGCATTTAAGTTTTTTTTAAAGAGTAACAGAAATATCAGAGATACCCTGCTTTACTTTTAAGTCTAAAGGTACAAGAGAACTATCACACTAAACGATTATAACACTTTTTTCTGTTAATGCACTAAGTTTTTACAGATGATAAGAATTGCAAAGACAGGTGCAGACAATGCATGCTACTATAAACTGTAGACACTGGTCATTGCTGTGTTTCACATGGCTGATTACTATCACTTCATTTATCTGCAGCTGCTGTTCCAAGCTAGCAACTTTAGCTCCATTGCCTTAATGAATGGTGTCCTATGAATTTGGGCCAATGGGTGTGTGTACAAGGCAGCCAGCAGCACCCGTGTTAGAGGTGCTGAAATGTTTAAAGTATTAAACTGTTCATAAATATGGCTATGGACCAGCAAATACTGATTGTATTAGACACATCCATTGCGCAAATTAGTATTTTAGAACATAAAACTGCACGCTTCTCGGTGTGGAGCACTACGGCCTAGTGCTTATGGCATCAGAACCAGGTTTGTTCCTTCTGCTGACTGCTTAGTGACCACTGGTGTACCACTTCATCTCGCAGAGCCTTATTTCCCTTGACTACGAGAGGACGATACTGAAAGTTTGTTTCTTTGTAGCATACCAAACCTGTAAGGGTTGCACAGAGTCACTGACACACAAAATCAACAACCAAAAAATACGTTTAAAGGCCTGGTGCAAAGCTCCTAAAAGTCAGTGCTTTTTTCTATTGATTTCCATTGGCTTTGAAACAGATTATAAATTATCCTGGAGTTTAGCATAAGTTGCAGACATACAGCTGGGATGACATTTAAGAACATACGCCAAAAATTCTTTGGAAACGCAGGAACTTCAGAGTTACTGTGTGCAGTAAGAATAATGTGTGACTAAAGGAACGAAGTTCTTCACTTGGAATATAATTCAGAACCTATTCCCATTTCACAAAAAATGGCATATTGTTTTCATTAGAGGAAAATAAGCATTCATGTTTGCCTTATGTTTCTTTCAAAATATTTGCATTATAAAGTTTTCAGAGTTTTACATTTAGAACCATACAATTTATGGCACTTGTTTTTTCCCCACAGATGAACAAATGTACAGTAGGGATTGATGGTGCTCCAAAAGAAAAGAGGGAAGCAGCAATCCTTTGAAGCACTTAATTGCAGTCAAGCTTTGCTTTGGTGAAGGAAGATTGGTGAGATGCAGGACAGGGCACAAAATATTTACTTCATTATTTCTGCTTGCTTGGCCTCTATTTCTTTCCTCTGTCCTCCTTTTCTGACCTTCCTTGAGACAAATCATGTTTATGTGTTAGAACCGCAGCAACACTGCTGGAAGCTGAAAGGATTGTAAACATGATGATGCAGATGATCAGAGACTATAAGTGGAAGAATTTTCTTATGTGGTTAAAAAAAAATTATCAAAGAGATATTTACACATGTAATTTGTTCCTTCTCTTTCCCTTTTTTCCATTCAAGCCTGTATGGTTGATTAGCACAAGGATTCATTATTAGTCCCTTTCTGATAATAGATCCTGAAAAACAGCATCATGCTACTTGAAGGCGACATAGTAGGGCTGGTTTATATCAGGCACATAACTGATCTGTTAATTTGACATTTGCAGTGCTGTCCTTATTACCATATGTGGAAAATCTAAAGAAACAACACACATGATCATTAATAATATGTGCTTTTGTTTTCTTGTATCAACTCTTTATCACAGGGAAACTTAAGACAAAAATAAGTGAGAGACCTTACTTTGGGCATAGACTCAACTTAGTAGGTAAAAAAAATACTAAGTACAAAATTCACTATAAAAGCATTAAGGGAAAAAAATAGTTACGTAACTAACTAATGATAAAATTTGCTCTAATAGATGCAAATACTATATCGGATAGATCTTGTTTTAGTATAAATCAGCATAACCTTTTTGATTGCAATACATGTAAAACAAGCTACCTGTTTAAGAGGAAAAGCGTGATCATTCTGTAAGACAAAGATGCATTAAATCCACCACCCAGGAGTGAATGCCCATGCAGAGTCCCCAAACTGGACTTTGATCTCCTCTGCATATCTTACTGCCTTCCAAAGGACAGGAACTGAGGGATTTTGTAATCTGGGTAATCCGTCTAGACTTTTGTATTTAATAGCTAGCTACGAGCCTTTCTCCTAAATTTTTCAGGTATCTACATCATCACATTGATTGAGTTAGACAACATATTTCTTACACACTATGTAAAAAAACCCCAACTCATTTCAGTCACATTAAACCTGGGTGCCTTTTGTTCTTAGAGAGAGAGAAACAGTGCATAATTACTCTGTAATCATCTCTTCAAGGTTTGACAAAGTTCTCATGTGGTGTCCATTCTGCCATTTCTTTTCAATCTAAAGGGTCCTAGTCTCTCCTTATAGGAAAACTTCTATTTTTCCATGTCATCCTTTTTAATCCTCTGTAAAGCAAACTGTTTCTTCCTCTGCTTTATTAATTCTTTGATCGGATGGTCAAAAATGAATGAAAATTCAGAAAGTACATGCACTCTATAATGATATAATGTGATTTTTTTTTTTTCTGTAGCACTGAACTAAATAACATTAACATTGTAATCATTCTATTGGGCCTTTGACAACTGCAGAGCAATGAGCCAATGTTTTCAGAAAACTATCCATAAGAAGAGAGCCTGTATTATGAGACCAAAAGCAGCACTTCCCGCCTCCTAGGTGTTGGTGAGAATCCTCACCACATCTCAGCTGCATACACAAACAAGATCTAAGTACACACCTCTGCCCTTCAAAACAAACATGTGCTTAAGCAGGAAAGCAGAGAAACTGTGCTCTATTGAGTTCTTCAGTCTGCACACTCTTGAAGAACCAGAGCCTTAGGCACAATATGCAGCACAGCTTTCTCATAATTAATATGAAAATAAGTCTCCAGAATCACTTCCCCGGGTGTGAATAGCTGATTTAGAGCCATAGCTCTATATACATATATACACAAACACACACACTGAAGGTTATTTTTTCAGCCGGTTTGTTTATTTGCACTTAGTTAAATTAATTTCATCCTTCATTTTATGGCTCAGTCACAGTATTATGATCCTTCAGACCTGGCCCTGTACACATTTTCATCCTGATACACCATATTAATTGAGGTGTGAATTCCAACATTTTGGACACAAATTATAATCCTCTTGGTACTGTGATGGAAAAGCAAGGCAATGATCCAGCAAACAGACCTGCAGAATTGAAGGCAATGAACTCTGGACACAAACATATGCCTACACCGATCTAACATCAAGATCTAGTATTAAAAACTGCCTCTGATAACATAGCATATTGGTCTTTTAGTATTAGATATTATTCATTTGATACATTTACCTGTTTTCTTCCAGATGAAAGAATGAAACTTGGCTTTCAGATAGTTTTGTCTGAGAGCGTTGACATTCGGTAAAATTAAAATAAATGCCAATTAGGGAACCTGAAACAATCAGCCAAGAGATACAGGAGTTAGAGAATCTTTTGCCAAAAAGCTCACAGATTTTTATCTCATGGGATGATTTAGTATACACAGGCCATAGTTCCTAATCTAGTCAACTCTGCAACAAGCTCTGTGCTAAATATATCTGCTAGAAATACATCCAATGTCGATTGGAAGATTGCAAGTGACAGACAACACACTACAGCTGTACGTACACTGTTCTGCTGATTAATTGCTCTCACTTTTAAAAGCTTACACCTATTCTGAGATTTATTTATCTTGCTTCAGCGTCTAGCCACTAGTACACTATTTTGTACTGGATCAAATAACAAGTTAGGAGGAGACAATACACAGACAGATTCTAAGAGAGCTGGCAGGAAAAGCAAATAACTAGGCATACTATTTACTTCACTTTGCAGGTCTTACTTCAAGGCTTTCCTCCAAATTATCATCCATTGCAAAGAACACTACCCACACTCAGCTACCTCCACGCAGGTTTTCGGTCTCAGTCCCAAAACCTACTGACAGAACTTCTAAATTTATTTTCCTGGTATATTTCTGCTCAAGTCCAGTACACTGCTTCCCAGATTGTAAAAGAGGAATTGCAAGGAAGGGAAAAGTAGGTAAATTATTTCGGTGAGGCCAATGGAGAGACCTAATACAGACCAACACCTGGTGCTGTAGGTTGGCTACTGCGTGCTCTTGCCTTTTACTCATTCCCCTGAGAAATCTTTGCTTGAGGAACAGCAAGCAATATCCCCCATTCAGACCGAGTACACTTATGTGCCCAGCCGTGCCTCCACTCCTGCGCTCTGAGCATCTCCCACAGCAAACTTGCCGTTACACATCACTCGATCGATAATGCCAAAGCTACAGTCAGAGAGATATCAACATTCTGAGGAAGAAAACAACCACAAATCTGCTAGCTTGTCAAAATAAAGTGTTACAGTGATAGTGTAACATAGCCTATGCCCATCTACAAATATGTCTTTTGCTGTCTTTGGTGCTTCAGAGATTTCTGAATTACTGGGATCTGTTTGTTGCCTGACAAGCTAAGAATGGCAGTTCACTGGCATGAACCAAGCCCTTTACATCTGCACTAGGAAGTGAAATGACAAAGCATTACCTGTAGTCATGCAAGGAGGCGACTGGAGGAGACTACCCCAGTGACAAATCAAAGTAGCAGTCGTGAAAGAAGCACAGTGGAGGCTGCATGAGCTAATGTTTCACTTCTGTACTAAATAACCCGACCTTTACAACCCCACATGCGTTCTGTTCAGAAGACAGAAAGAGATGAAACAGCTGAGAGACTCTGCCAGGCTCCGTAGGCAGATTTCTGCCAGTTCCAGATGCCAGAAGAAGCGTGCATCCAGAAGGAATTTAGTAAGGGATGCATAACTTAGATTTGTACGATACTATGCAATATTCCAAACTGCCAATAAAAGAGACAATTCAGGTGTAAAGATCTGTATTTGTGCAGTGCTCTGGCTCAGCTAAATTAACTACACTTAACAGTGATGGAGTACTGCACCAAAAAAAGCCGTACTAGAACTCCAGACCTAACTCAGGTATCTTGACACCGATTATTTTGTAGCATAGTGTTATAGAGCTCACGGTACAAAAAAAAATAAAAAAAAAAGCAAATTCACAAAATAACTTATAATACTGAAACACTAAAATATTGTAAGAAATTTCCTTGGTGTGTTATACCAAGGACCAGAAAAGTAATTCTGCTTTTACTGAACAGCACTGGCCTCAGAAACGGAGCCTCAGTACACTTTCTAACAGGAATTAATCACAATACAGCATTTGACTTCAGTAACCAAGTACACATTGCTTTCAAAATTCATTAAGAAAATTCTAATATCTGTATCTGATCTCTTACTCCTCTGACACGAATGGAATAGTACTTTTCTATACCTGTCATTCTCCAGACAACCACTGGAACCTATTTAAGTGCACAAATATATGCACTGTATCTATATATACACATGCACTTAATAAACACATGTTTGTGTTAGTAGTGTGTTACCAAGACAGCAATTAATTGTTACCAAGAAGCATTTAAAAGTCAGGAATTGACAGCAGAGATACTGAGAGATTGCAGATATTTACAACTGAGTGAAATTTCAGGATGGGGGTGGGAGATGGGTGGGAAATCCACACATAGCAAAAGGCACACGCTACACTAGATTTTTGCCTGGAAGGCATATAGAAATCTTCAAAAAAGATCCACCAAGTGATTAACCTAGGAAAAAAGATAACACACGTGTAATAATTCTCAGAACTAGCTGCACAGCTTTGAGACATTCCAAAAGGACTCTGCACAAGGCAGAGACCCTGAACAGAAAGTCTAAACAGTTAATACTTGGTAAAGCTGCAAGCAGCTGAAGACAGAAGCCTACAATGGGAAGCGTCAGACATCTTAATAGGCAGCAATATAAGCACTACCTATAATAAACGAGGGAGGGACAGAAAAAGAGACTATAAACAGATTAACCATAGCCTAGAAACCTCAAATAAGTGTCTCATTTTGCTGATAATAAGATTTTTCTTACTAACAAGTACAAGATTTTTACATGACATATTGAAAAGTATATTTCTTTGCGGTGCTAGTCTATCTCAGAGGTATCATAAGTATAGAACCATGTAATGTGGCTGTTACTATGGAAACAACTCCTTTTCTAAGGAAAATCAGAAGGGATAAGTCAAGGAAAATCCCAAATAATGTCTTGTGGTGTAGGTTGGACGTGTTGCTAAACTGCACCCTTAACTTATTGCATCCCATTTCTGTCAATTCTTTCCTAGCTCTACATGTTTCACATAGAAATCAGCAATAATATTTTTTGCCCACATTCATTGAAGTAATATATCCTGGGCACGCAATAAAAATTTCTTCACCTCAGCGGTAAATGCAGAACAGGCTAAGATGGGCTCTGAGGATATGTCTGCTAAAAGGCATGCCTTCTTCACACAAGAATTTGTCTCATCAGCTAAGAACTGGCAAGGTTGTACACACATTCCTGACAGCCTAACTTTCCACCTTCCACGCTGAGCAAAGAAAGAAAAATGGGCAAAATAAAACAGTATGTTTAGTACAAGGCAATTGCTTGTTTTTCATNCTAAAAGACATGCCTTCTTCACACAAGAATTTGTCTCATCAGCTAAGAACTGGCAAGGTTGTACACACATTCCTGACAGCCTAACTTTCCACCTTCCACGCTGAGCAAAGAAAGAAAAATGGGCAAAATAAAACAGTATGTTTAGTACAAGGCAATTGCTTGTTTTTCATAAATAGAAATAACTCTATACAGACAGACAACTCACTATGATGAGTGTCAGAACACTCGGGGAACAAAAAAAAAAAAGAAGAGAAAGATTTAGAGAACGAATTGATAACATGTGCTGTTAGAAATTCCTCTTTCTCCCAAATGTTAAAGGATGATACCTGCTAATAACCTCTCGACTCTTACTTTGCCACTCTCTAAGAACTAAGCCTCCAATGTCCACAAAGTCTCTCCAAAGAAACTCCAATAATTAACTGTGAACAAAAGCAATAATGTTTAACCTCTGTTTCAGCTCTATTCCCTGAGCCTGGTCTACAGACTGCCAAATATTCTTCCCTTACTCAGTTTGCCAACCCATTTTATCAACTCTTCATTTCCAAAACCAGTTTTTCTCCGCTAAGGTTTGTGTCATCACAGACCCCAGTGCCGATCTGCTCGCTGTTGCGTATGTTCAGTTGAAGACCAGACTTGGAGAGCTTGCCGTCACACTTCCTGCAAAGAATTTTGGTTTTACAAATCCTAATAATCTTTTGTCTTTCTCACTATCACTTCAGCATGTAAAGCCTTTACACCATAAAAATGAAGATTTGGGGTGAGATGACACATTGTATGACAAAGCAGAGCAAAACAAATTTTGAGGAAATAAATCAAAACACACTTTTTATGTAGTCCTGACATGAAAGTAATTAAAAGCAGCACGTGGAGGACTGACTGGCCCCTTTTCTAGTAGGTCTGCAAGTGTGCAGGCAATTACTTTGTATAAATGTGACAGGAGAAATTTAAATCTGAACTCCACCCAGAGCCAATAAATCTTACATTAGCCTTTTACCTAGTAAGAATGACACCTCATACAATGCCTCTATAACCCAGAAAGGAAAAGGATTAAGGAATTATAGGGAACTTCAAACCCAGTGCTTCCTGTCTAAACAAAAAACAAAATATGAGCACTGAATCTTTTCTGAATGCTTTTCTTCAGCGTAAAGGTTACGTTCAACCAACCGGGAGACGCAAGCTCTCCCACGTGGCTTTGGGGACCAGTTGCAGTGTTGAGTCTGTTACCGCTCAGTAGCTGGAAAATGGCTTGCAGTAAATCAGCATGTTAAAAAACCAAAGAAAATTGTTGAGTAAATTTGAATAATACATAAGTTGAAAGAAATTATCATCTGCTAGAAACTTTCTGCGCAAACAGAAAAAGAGCCTTCAGTAATTCATCAAATCAGCTATTGACTATGAATTATTCACTTAGTTTTACTACTAAGGCTTCCATGTGCTTCAAGTCACACAAATCTGATAGGGAGATATAAACCTGGGAATCAGGGTTGTGAAGGTCTTGCCTGCTCTTATATTTTCTGAGAGGAAATGAAGTTAGAATAATTATATTTTTCTATTTTTATCTTGGCTATTAATCTCTTGGCTGGATTACTGAGGGATGCAGTATCTCTGCTTTGCCCTTTCAATGGCCCATTTCCTCTAGAAGTCGCTAAAGGGGATTTTTCCTTTCAGCTGTACTTTTCCCCTTTGTGAATAGAGTCTCTAACGATTAGAGGAGTCTAGAAGCGAGTTAAAGTGCCTGTGGATCAGAAGACTTGTTTTCAGGATGGTGCCCATATTCATGAAAGCAAGAAGTAGAAAGAGAAACAACTTCAAGAGAAGTTTGATGATAATAAAATAGAGAAGTAAGAAAAGAAGTGAGAGCCACCTAAGGAACAGAATGAAATAGTGATTAAGATGCAAGTAGCCTAAATGTAGAATCTTCTGTCCTTGAGTTATCATGTGAAAAATAAAGAGGCAGAAGTTCCAAAATAGATCAATATCATAAAGAAAAACTCAAAACGTGTTACTCTGATAGAAGACACCACAATGTCTTCCCAGGTCTGCAGACAGTACAAAAACAGTATCTCTGAGGAAAAAAAACACTCCTTCCTTTGTCCCTAGAGGTCTCCTTCCTGCAGGAGGCTGCAGAAGGCAGCCTGTTTCCATGAACGGAGCTGCAGGTAAACGTAGTATCTTTCATGACCGCCAACAGCATAGAGACAAACAGATTTTATTCCATTCAGTGAAGCGTCATCTCCACTTACTGGAGCTCTAGAAATAAAGCTTAGTGAAACACACCATGGGTGTCAAACCACCCTCGTGACTTGAAAACAAACAAACAAACCCCCTAACATCTAACTGAACTGTCCCAACTTGTACCTTTCTAGTTGTGCACTGCCAAGAAGTCTCCAAAGAGGCCCAAAATGGACTCTGATCTAAGCAGTTCATCACAAGTGAAGCATTTTGGTAGAGTACTTTGGGGAAGCCGGCGGAGATCTGTCTGATCTGATGTATTTTTCCATACTGTATTTTGTTTTCTGTTTTGGAATACTGCATGTTACAATATAACTTTAAGATAGTAAATATGTATGCAAGATTTTTATTACTTAATAGTTATAAGGTTAACAGTCATGGGTAATGCCAATATTTAACATGCGAATGATGCTGTGAAAAGCCAAGTTGAATAGCTTTAACACATACTTGTTCTACTTGTGAATCTACAAAAAGAACCTGCATAGAAAAATATTCAAACGAAGATCAGTATTGATTTTGGTCTCTCGAAAATGCACTGGACTGTAATAGCTTAAAACTATGAATGTCTAGAGAATACTTGCCAGTACTGACAGAAAGAAAGAGACATAACTCTGGAATCATATGATACACCAACTCTGAACTAAGAGCAACTATAACACCATCAGTGTCCATGGTTAACCTCTTCTTTGATACCTATGCACTAACGAGCAAATGAATCTGCTAATATACCAAGAAACACCAAATTCTGAGTACTCTACTTACATTTAATAGAAGAAAAGCTTGAATTACTTGAGCATGCAACTTGGAGGTCAGACTAGCATCTACTTGGTCTCATTTGTTTTGTCACCTGCTCAACTGACAGTGGTTTTTAGATTCATGGTTTGCAATTTATGCTACTTTCTTTAGATACATGCACTTTCTACTGATACCAAAACTTCAGATATAATAGTGCAAGTATCACTGTATCATTTTGTCTAGAGGTATTGTGCTTAAACTGGAAGCAGGGAAGAAGGAGAGAGTGTAGCAGAGTCAACGAAGATGGACTGATCTAACACCATCACAGAAGTGGATCGTGACTGAAAAGAGAGAATAGCAGTGAATGAATGTAAAGAACTGACACCAAATTTGTTTTCAATTTGCACTTCAGCTATTTTTCTAAAGCCTCTCTCTTGATGAGTAGTCTACCACCTGAAGCATGGTGTTTTGCAATGTCTTTCCACTAGTTGTGGAGTAAATCTTCTCTAACAGGGAAAATGTTCTGTGTATTTTGGGAGACACACACAGACTTGCACAGATATTGTGTGTAGGTATGTGTGCACAGGTGCATATAAGCCCTGATTAGAGAAATGTAATATAAATACATTAGCAAGTTATGCATCTTTATTTACAATTACTAAGAGATTTTATTTCTTCCATTTTTGTCTTGTTAGAGAATGGTAAATGATGCTTGCCATGCTTACTACACAGAATAACTGCTACAAGAAGCTATTAAAATATGTAAGAACATTTTAAATTATCTTAAGAGCATCAAATAATTTTAAATATTTAATCAAAGTACATATCTTAGTTAAAGCAATTTTTTTCACGTTTAGAATTATTAACCAGTGTTAAAAATGAATGGGCTGTTTCCTACCACAGACACTCTGATTTTCACTAAAATGTTGCGTTCCAAGATGCACACCAATGCCAATGTTCAAAATCCCCTCAACCTGGCAGTCAAATAGGCCTGTTGATAGTAATGGTTGTTACACCTTTCCTTGCCTACATATTTTTTGAAGTTTCTCTCATGTCCTTCCAGATTTTTAGTGTACTTCATTCATTCTTATTCTGTCCTGCCTGCATATCTCCCAGAAAATTTTGCAGCGCCAAGTGAACTGGTGAAAATATGGGAAATGTTTTCAAGTACCTACTACCTAAATTGAAAACAAAAGTGCTTAAAACTAAAAATATTCCTAGAAAGCAGACACCACAATACCGAGACTTTGTCAGAAAATAACATTGCTGAGGAGTGCAAAAAATGGGGTTTTTATCAGGCTTAAAAAGAAAATTTTGGCACCACTTGACTGACCAGAGAAGACTCGGCATGACGTTATCTAGCAGGATACTTAGAACTGGCTTATGCCACCCAAAATGAAGATTGTGAACAGCTACTATAACGGGATTATTTTTAAGCCTTGTGAGTCTCTGAGCCAGAGCCCAGCATTTTTCAGCACTTGTTTCAACAGGGGTCTCCCAAGTCATGGAAGGTTTTGCTGTACTTAGTAGTCACTAGTGAAAATTCCTATTCTAGAACAAATCTTCCACTGCAAAGTACCCCTATTCAAGGGATTTTTTCCACAACAGTCTTACATTACTTAGAATAAAAACATACCACAGAGAAAAAAACTAAAATAGTATTTGCGTGCAGCAACAGGCTGACAGCTACTTGCTCTTGAGGGTGGTGGTGTGTGAAGAAGTACAGTTTTGCTTTATATCGTAAAGAGACTTGTAGTAATGTCCTTTTCACTTTTCCTGACAGCCACTGTAAATAATCCTCATTCTCCTTCAGCTGCCACAGTCCACCAGTTGAGAAACACTATTCTGCTTTTACAAACAATTGCCAGCCACCAGATGGTAGGAACACGCAGTTTCTTCTGTATACTTCCTGTGGTGCTCAGGTCTACTGCTCAGTCCTGCCCTGAAGGAGATAATGGCCATGGCAAAGGATGCCATCACTGCTTTGACAATCCAAATTTGGGCCACAGTTTGCGTCATCAATCAATGATATCAGTAAAGGGGCAGGTTATCTGTATGACATAAGTGCAACATCACTGTTGCTATTAGCTTTTTCATAAGGATTACGTATTTTTATTTATATATATATATTATA